>SNQJ01S0117249.1:22219-36088 GCA_010110895.2 Picea sitchensis
ATTTGCAAAAGCTTCAGGTCATCCAGATTGGGATACAACAATGAATGAAGAGTATTGTTCTTTAATGGAAAATGATACTTGGGATCTTGTACCTCTTCCAAAAGGGAGAAAACTTGTTAGATGCAAATGGGTCTAAAAAAATAAGTATGCATCAAATGGAAGTGTTGAAAGACACAAGGCTCGGTTAGTTTCCAAAGGATTTTCCCAAGTCGAAGGAATTGACTATAATGAAACCTTTGCCCCTGTAGAAAAAATGAATTCCATCCGCCTTGTTCTTGCCTTTGCTGCCTCACATAAATGGGAGGTCCATTAGATGGATGTTAAATCCGCCTTCTTGCATGAAGATTTGCAAGAAGAAATCTACATGGAACAACCTCCTGGTTATGTCTAGAATGACTCTAGCCTTGTTTTTCGCCTTAAGAAATCTCTTTATGGTCTCAATCAAGCTCCCCGAGCTTGGTATGCCAAAATGGATAACTTTCTTATTGCCACTGGATTCTCTAGATTCCATTCTGATCTTAATGTCTATACCAAGAAAGTAGGAAGCCATATCATAATCCTTGTCCTTTATGTTGATGACCTTATCCTTACTGGTAGTGACTCAAAACTTTTAAACCATGTGAAAACCAGCCGTAAGAAGAAATTTGAAATGACAAACTTAGGCTTTTTGCACTATTTCCTTGGCCTCCAAATTTTGCAAACAAATGAAGGAATTTTTCTTTCCGAGTGTAATTATGCTTGTGACCTTCTCCGTCGCTTTGACATGGACGGTTGTAAACCAACCCCTTCTCCCTTCCAGTCTGGAGTCAAGCTTTATGCCACCTGTACTTCTCCTAAAGTTGATGCCACCCTGTACCATCAGTTAGTTTGTAGCCTCTTATACTTGACTCATACCCATCCTGATCTTTCCTTTGTTGTTGGTCTTGTTGCCCGATATATGAAAACACCCCATGAAAGCCATTGGAAAGAAGCTAAAAGGATACTTTTCTATGTTCATGGTACATTTCAGTTCGGGATACATTACAGTTCAGAGGGGACTCCTTTATTGGTTGGTTTCACTGATTCAGATTGGATTGGTGACCCTGATGATCGAAATTCTACTGTAGGTTATGTTTTTAGCCTTGGTTCAGGACCTATCACTTGGGACTGTAAGAAACAATAGTCTATAATAGTCTATTGCACTTTCTTCAGCAAAAGAAGAGTACCGAGCAACAGTAAATGCAGGTCAGGAAGCCCTGTGGCTTTGATAGATCCTTTCAGAGTTTGGATTCCAGAACCAACATCCGACCAGCCTTTGGTGTGACAATCAGAGTGCCATCAAGCTCGCCAAAGACCCAATTCAACATTAGCATAGAAAACAGATTGAGATACACATTCACTTCATCAGAAAGATCATTCATGATCAAGTTATTGAAGTTCTCTTTTTCGCTACAGAAGATCAAGTTGCAGGCATTTTCACAAAGTCTCTTACAGAAGCTAAGTTTTCCAAACTTCGATCTATGTTAGGATTTCATGAAGTTGTCATTAAGGGAGGTGTTGGCACAGGGGTAGACCCAGGGTTCAACGCTCAAGAGTGCACCAACAAAACCCTAACTACCGACCCTTTCAGAAACACCTGCAAAATAGATGAAGTCTCACCTGAGGTAGAGGCAGGGGTGGTTGCAGGACTCATATGTCTGCAATCTTATCTGGGACATCAATATGTGATTATTTATTTTACAGGGCACTTAATATAGATCATTCATCAATATTTAACCCTTATGGTACTTCACAGATAGCACAGAGCATCGCAGTGAATACTTAGACTAAAGATGATTCAGTACTTAGCCACATAAATATAGATTAGATTCAGTAGATCAAGCACTAAGCATCTTATATATCAGATCTAACATTCATTCATATATCATAAGCACAGATCATAACTAGATCTATTTAATCATAGCAAGCACTTAGACAAGAAGGATATAAACACATTAGGTCGAAGCACAGAGCACAATACAAAAAGTTACCGTGGTTCACCCCCACCCTAGGGCTACGTCCACAAAGTCTTCTTCTTTATATTATCTCGGTCAAGTAGTTACAACATAGAGATTCAGTGACCCTTAATTCGCACATGACAGAATATATACGCAGCTTGCTAGATCCTTCTTACTTGCACTTCAACACAAAACTACAACAAATTGCACTTAGCTTTTCAATCTCCTTACAATCATGCACAAAGCACTTGCAATATACATCCAATCACACAGATCCAACTACTAGCACTAAGCCTTTAGTTATACATCACTTAGATGTACTACTATCCTATACTTACATTGCCTAAGTATCTATTTATAGATCACAAAATGGGCCTAAGCATCAGTAAACCCATGGTTCGACATCCCGTTCCCTTTACATCAACCCAAAACCCTAAAAGGGACCCAAAAATAGGTCTTTCTTCCCTAATTTCCTCTGTGCATTGTGCTCCATCTTTGGCAAGCTCTTGTAGTCCCAAAAATAGTCAAATATGACCAAGTATTCTTCAAAACTTGGTAAAGGGCCAACAGGCCCCCAACATTCACCTCTGACTCGTCCTGAGTCACTCAGGTTTGATCAATTCTTCCTCGAATGCCTCAAGCTTGGCTCAAGCTGCTTCGACCTGCTGCAGTGTGATAGCCTCCTGCTCAGTAAATTCCTGGATTATTGTGTCATTGAGTGGTCCTTCTAGGCATTGTTCTGTAGTTATGACAACCTCTTCAAGTTAAGCTACTTGGATTTCAATTTCAGCGAACAGTTGGCATGCATTTTCTTGGATTGGCTGAAGTCATTGGGAGACTTCCATCACTTTACTTTGTAGCATATGTACTTGTTGTTGGCTTGTGCGTTGTTATGTGAACCTCTTCATTCTTTCGATCAGGGTCAAAGTCTTTATCTACACCTATAGCATGTCTGCATGCTTCTTTTCTTCTTGGAGTTGTGCCTCCAATGTTTGCAATTCTAGATTCTCTGTGAGGGTTTCATAAGTCTAGGCGCTTCTAGCACTCAGCTTCTTGCATTCCAAGGCAAAGGTTTTTAATTGACCAACTGTGCTTCGAGCAGTGGCCTCTCTTAGATCTCTTATTTCTTGGGGGGTCTCGGGCATGGTGCAGAGCTCCAGATCCATGATGCTTGTTGGAGTTGTTGGATTACTTCTTCCATTTGGGTCACCTGCTATGGGAGATAGTCTTCCATCTTCACTTCTATGACCATCACAGAGTGTAGTGCTTTGTGAACCCTTTCCTGTACTTCAAGTTGCTCTGCTAGAAACTGTGCCTTTTCCTCATCCCACTTTGCTTTCAGGGCAAGATTTTCCCATTCTGCCTCATTCTATTGTTATAGAAGTGCTTTATGTACTTGCATCAAAGCCTAGGTGGCTTGTGTTGTGTCTTCTTGAGCTCATCGAAGGTGAGCTTTGACTTGATCAATGATCTAGTGTAATTGAGTGGGCTCATCACCTGTTCCTGATGTTTCACTTATCAAGGGCACTATAGAAACTTCTTGGATGGACTGGAGTGCCTGCTGCACTTCTTTGAGTTCGCCCTTGATTCGGTTGAATAGCTCCTCCTGCTTTGCTTCTTGCTTTTCTACGAGCTCTAGTGAAACATCATTCAATGTGACAATTAAGAAGTCAAAGTCATCCGGGGTAAGGGTAGTTTTAAGCGTGGTCTGGGTGGCCTTAGATTTATTTCGGAAGGAGGGTTTTGGTGGTGTCATCTTTCTTTTCATGGAGGGATCCTCCTCCTCTCTAGGTGGAGTAACCTCGCCTCTATTTTGTTCAACTTCTGTACTACCTAGCTCGTCACCATCACCTCCCTGCGCAAGTGAGATCGAAGTAGTCTTTGTGGACATGCTAGGGAAATCTTCAACTTCATCATCCTTCTTAGTCCTGCTTGGCCCAGATGTATCCGACATAGCTTCAGGGATTTCCTCGTCGGGCATGTCTGCGGGGTCCACTGCAACAAGGAGGTCCGCCGACCATTCCTTGATAATCTCCTTCTAGTCATCTTCTGTCAGCTTGTAGTAGGATTGGAGCTGCTTTTTATGCTCATCACTACACGCTATAATATAGGTGAAGTGGCGGTCCGCGCTAAATTTCATCAAAGGTATAAACCTATGAAGTACATTTGGGGTGATTCGCGGTGTAGACTGAATTTCATTCTTCAGTTGGTTGAAGTAGGTGTGGAAGACAGCATTGGACTGCCACTACTTGTTCATGTCGCTGGAGTACCACAGCGTATAGAACTTCGCGGCTAGTGGTTCGAAAGATTCAATCTCTCGAAAAGTGGCTCCCTTTGGCAGTTCCCAAGCGATGAAAGCGATAAGTATGATCAACCAACTAAAGTGGAAATCATACCCTTGGTCTTGCACTCCTCTGCAATCTTCTCTAACTGGTTTACAAGATACTGTGCCCAATAAATCTGTATTCCCTCAGTACAGTTCCTTGCGAGGTCAACTACGAAGCCAGTCACGTGTGTTGGTCTATTCTTACAAACTGAATTGCCCGCGATCAGCTGACATGCAAGGCACAGTGCTCCACTCTGGATAGAGGCTACCTTGTAGCCTCCCGTACCCTTCTCTACATCGCCATAAGTTTCCTTTATCCATTGTGCTAGTGCTCGATCTGAGGTCTTGCCTAGGTAAAAGTCCTGTGGGTCAGGGCCTTTCATGCTTAGTTCTGTGATCCGATTGATTAGATTCGGATCCACAATGATGCAGCGGTCCAACCATAAGTATCCACTGTGGTAGCAAGATAGTAGCAACCTGACGCATGCATTGACTTCCTGGTGTCTGCCAAAGTGAGGGATCTTCATTACGTTGAGCAGTGTGGACTGCGCGAGGTTATGGGTCTAGGACTGTGGGACAATCTTAGGATTTTTTCCTTTGGTATTGGTTAAGTATTTATGAGGAGATAACATGCTATAGGTTTTGTGATCTCCAAGGTTAAAATCATTAAATTTCAGTGTTGCGAGAATATCCTGGTTAGCACGTACTACGCGCACCCCTTTTGGAAGATATGCGGTGATCAAGGTGTACTCAAAGTCTCTGGGTACACTGTTGTGGTTAACCTTGTCTCTCAAAGGTGGTATGTAAACCAACAGAATGCATGGGATCATCTTGGCATTTGCAATATCGTCTTTGTTCTTTGTTCTTGTCTTGGTCGTGGTTCTGGAAGGTCCTGCTCCGTGAGCAGTGGAGGGAGAAGATTGAACTCCTCCTGTCGATGATGATTTCACACATGTAGACATCCTTCTCTCTGACATGACTCTCTCAACCATTAGGTCAATCAAAAATTCTTCAACTACTTTCTCAACAGCTCTGAGCTCATCCAACATACAAGCTTGGGTCCACTAGCTCATGTGTGAAAATGAATTCAGAGACTACGATGAATAGTATGGGAACAAGGGTGAAGTAATCTCAAGTTTCAGGCTCAAATTATCACTTAGAAAAAAATATTCTCAGTGCGTGGTGCGACGAACTAAGTAGGGAAACTTAGCAACGGTCTGCTTGCAACGGATATGGGGCCTTCATTAACTCCATTCTATCTGTTCTAGTGTTGTCCAACAGTCTGGTGGGAACCCATAATTGATTTTTGACCCATTCGGGGTAGAAGTCGAATGGGTATATTTGTCCAACAACTATATTGTTGCGCCATGGAGAAGTGCTAGATGTCGTTGTTCTGATATCTCGACGAAGCTCAATCCTTGTGATTTTTCCTTCTACGAAGTTTCCTCTGGAGTCTTCTATAACTTTCCAATTTTGGCCCTCTTCTTACTTAACTTCCTAGCCTTTTTCCCAGTGAGCTTAGTCTTGGTCATCCTTTTTCCATTTTGGGTCTTATCTTCTCTCGACATAGTCACTTCACGATGCTTAGGTTATTTTTTCAGATCCAAGGGTAATACTCCTTCATTATATGGATTAGGTATTTCAGTCTTTTGTGGTTCCTCTAACACTCTTATAGCTTCGACATCCAGGTCCCTGGTGTTTAATAGTTGATATCTGTTCTCTTGTTCCTCCATCAAGTAGGCGATCCTTCTAGTCATAAATTCCATGAGTTCTTGCTTCTTCTGTTCTAGGGCTTTCTTTTCTTCTTTTCTCTGGATATGGTCTTTTTCAATCCATATCTTTCCTAACGAATATGGGAATGGGGTACGATCCTCAATAAATATAATGACTTCGAACTCTTCCTCTGTCGAAGTTCCATGGGTACTCATAGCTATCTGGGTAATTCTACCACATAGGGTTACCATTTTGCCTTTAAATAATCTGATGATTCCTAGTGAAGGGACCAGAGCAGGCCTTCCTAGGGGTTCCCAAGTTCTTTTTGTCATAATGTTCATCGGTGTTCCCTCATCCATAGCACAGTCAATGTTGAAGTCTCCTATTCTTACTTCGATTTTCTCCTTTTCTTTGAAGATCTCTGACAAACTGACATCCTTATGATCATCCAGGGTTTCTTTTATTTTCAGTAACATGATCTCTGATTATTTCCGGTGTTCTTCCATAATTTTAGTCTCTTTATCTCCTTTAGAGTTTGCTTGTTCCATATTCATTTTTTCAAGTCTAGCAATCATTCTAGGACAATCCAATACTTCATGGTCCATAGCTTTACAACATAGGCAATTAGGGTTTCTCCCAGGGCATTCCTTAGCAAGATGTCCTAGTCTTCTACAATTGTAACAAAGAGTTAATCCTCTCTTTCTCATTCATTATCCCCAACTCTTCTTGTACTACGCACTAGGATCATGATGGCTAGCCTGCAAAAATTTCTTTCTAGGATCCTGCATCCATTGGTTAGTCCAAAAATTCTTTCTATGCATAGGTATAACATATCTTTCACTATTCCTATCAGACCTATTCATATCAAACTTTCTTTTATCTAACAATGCTCTAGTTTTCAGGCTCGGAAAAAATCTATCAAGCGTACCTAAATTCATTCTTCAGAAACAAAAAATTTCCACTTATCTTACCTATATAGATCACAAATCTTTCAGGTCTAAAACTTGAAGTATTATTACCTTTACTAGGGGCTAGAGCTTACATATCTTACCTCTTTTCTGCAAAAAAATCTACTTTTACTTTTATTAGAGCATAAAGTGTTCAGATCTCACTTCTTTTCTTTAGTATCAACCTCTTTCTTGCAGATCTGACCCCTTTCCTTCAGATCTGACCTTTCTTTCTCGGCAAAAAGCTTCGTAGGTCAAGTAGAATATTGCGCACTAGGGCAACAGATCCACGTACATAACTTATTTCTCACAAAGCTTTTTCTTCTTTAGTTCCTAGCAATCACAGTTCCATGTCCTGGAAACAGAACCATTTGTTGGAACAGGGACAGACCTAGGGTTCAACACTCAAGAGAGCACCAACAAAACCCTAACTACTAGCCCTTTCGGCAACACCTGTGAAGCAGATGAAGTCTCACCCGAGGTAGAGGTAGGGGTGGTTGTAGGACTCAGATTTCTGCAACCTTAGATAGGACACCGATATGTGATTATATATTTTACAGGCCACTTAGCATAGATCATTCATCAATATTTAACCCTTATGGTACTTCACAGATAGCACAAAGCATCGCAATAAATACTTAGACTAAATATGATTCAGTACTTAGCCACATAAATATATATTAGATTCAACAGATCAAGCACTAAGCATATTATATATCATATCTAACATTCATTCACATATCATAAGCACATAGCATAACTAGATGTATTTAATCACAACAATCACTTAGACAAGAAGGAGATAAACACATTAGGTCGAAGCACAGAGCACAATACACAAAGTTACCATGGTTCACCCCGACCCTGGGGCTATGTCCACAAAGTCTTCTTCTTTATATTATCTCAGTCAAGCGGTTACAACACAAAGCTTTAGTGACCCTTACTTTGCTCATGATAAAATATCTGCACAGTTCGCTAGATCCTTCTTCCTTTTACTTTAGCACAAAACTATAACAACTTGCACTTAGCTTTTCAATCTCCTTATAATCATGCACAGAGCACTTGCAATATACATCCAATCACACAGATCCAGCTACTAGCACTAATCCTTTAGCTATACATCACATAGATGTACTACTATCCTATACTTACATTACCTAAGTATCTATTTATAGATTACAAAATGGGCCTAAGCATGGGTAAACCCACGAGCCAACATCCCTTTCCCTTTACATAAACCCAAAACCCTAAAAGGGACCCAAAAAATAGGTCTTTCTTCCCTAATTTCCACTTCACGTTGCGCTCCATCTTTGGCAAGCTGTCGCAGTCCAAAAATTTGTCAAATATGACCAAGTATTCTTCAAAACTGGGTCAAGGGCCAACAAGGGGATAGGCTCTAGTGCCTCCTTCCTTCTCCTATTGTGTCACTATTGTAAATCCTTCAATCCTATCCCAAGTTTTTCTTAAGGGGGGATGTTAGGATATTTAGACACTTAGGAGTTAGTAAGATCTACTTGGTCTATTATGTCGTTAGGTAAAAGTGTGTTTTCTAGTGTGTTTCTTTAGTGTGCATTAGTATGCATTTCTAGTTAGGAAATCTGACGGTCACGATATGTTCCTGACATAGAGTGATTTGACGGTCCATACTCTCCTCGATCTTAACAACCATTGATCTGTGGCTTAACACTCGATTGGTCCATGATCTCTATTTAAATAGCATGGGGGGTCATTTTTTGATGATTAATTGCGAGAAACTCTCTTGTAAAATCTCTTTGTAATCTTTTTCTTTCCATTAATAAACTACTCCAAGTGGACGCATTGGCTGGGGCGATGGATGTTTCCCCATAGGGGTTTTACCACGTGAAAACATCGGTGTGTTGATCTTTGATCTGGTTATGTGAGTGGTTACTGAAGGTGTTCGTCCTCTATTGGAATACCTGTGTTGTCGAACAATAGATATACGTGGTTCACCCAGTGTGGGCTACGTCCACTAGAGAAATTGCCAGGTCCTTCCATTATTATTATCCAACAAAATGAATGGATACAACCTACAACACACCCGTTGTAACTTCCTCTTATTTCTCTCACAATATCCGCACTTAGAATACAATATTCACAATGATACATAACCGCAATACATTTACCTCATAAAAGAGGGTTTCCTTCTAGGGAAAAAAACCTTAACATAACTTCTACCATCAAATATATGACTTTATAATGAACGATCCATATTTACTATGAAATTACAATATACATTTACAAGGAAATTTTTCCTTCGAGAGCTTTGCCCCCGAACCCCTGCTGGGGGCCTGCTTTCCCCCGGACCCCATGGGGGGGTACCCCCCCCCGCACTCCCACGTGTGGATGAGTGTACATTATTTTGGGGTGTAAAGTCTTCATGGGGTATAAACATGGCTAAAAAAAAAGACCTATGAATCAAGAAGATAATCATGCTCCACAACCAACAACTATTACTCTGGGAGGTAAGCTCTACATGATACCAGAGGTAGTTCCAACTATTGTGCCGACAAAATATTATTGAAAATTAATCTCTCATACCGCAAAGTTTATCCTCTTCATGATATTTTCAGAAGAGAAGGACAATGAAACCATTGCAACCTCATCCCAAGACCCTTCTATCCAACTAAAGAAGAATAGTCAGATTGTAGAAGAGCACCAAGATATTCTTACTACACCTACATGGGTTCCTCCACATTGTCCAGTCAAGTGAAATTATAAAAAATACCTTCATGTTATTCATGATGCATATTCACCGACATAGTCCTCCCACACTTCGACCGATTATGCAACTATGTCGGTTGAATGGATCCAATCCCTCCAACAACAAGTTCATAACAACCTTCAACAAGCTAATCATGACAACTTCTTCAACAAGGAAAAAAACTCACCAAGGTTCAAATTCAACAAAATATTCCCTGAGAACTTGACACAATGGATACCATTACTTCCTAAGGGGGGAATAATGATCCAGGTGGAAATCGGTGGCCACCCACCTATTCCACTGGCTCAAAATAGGGGTTTCCACCAGGACAATTTTGAGGCGCTAAACAAAATTTTTTTGGGCCCTCCACATTCACACTCTAGGATTTAGCTAGAGTGTGATGGTAAAATGTGTATTCCTCAGATATATATTTCCAACGAGATATCATGTTCCCCAAATGAATATCGTATGAAAAAGTATGCCACTCGGAAGTTGACATATCAAATACCCCCCATAGGAGCCTGCAAACCTTTGGGCATTTCATCTTCTGAGGTTATGCTTTTGGATTTTATTTATGTTAAAAAGGCCTCTAGAGCCTCATTGTAAGCATCATCATCTTCTTTCTAATGAGTGAATCCATCGCATCTCTTCTCATAGATAATCTGCCACCATTCCAGCGAGTGCGTTCACTCTGTATTTTTCCAGTTTATGTACATTTCTGTCATTAATAAAAATTGTGCATTACTGTATTTCTGTGTTTATTGCAATATATTTGTCTATTTCATTGTTATATTTCTTCTTTCATTTCATTCTCAAAATAATCCTGGTCAACTGGTGACAACCATGTCTCTTATTCAGAGGATCGCTATATTTTTCATGTCAAGAGGATTGGTGGATTGACGGTTTTGTGTATGGCCAACTTACACAATTGGAAGGAGAATCCCTTTTTCATTTCTTAAGGATATTCATGGAAAATGAGTGAAAAATTATGGGTGAACTTGTCATACAACCCTTGCTTTTACTATGAATGATGAATTCTCAAGAGTACTGAGTCAACATATGGAATATTATTCTAGTGATCCAAATGCAAACAAGATTAATCGTGTAAGAGGAGAAATGAGCCACGTTCACAATGTAATGGTGGAGAATATTGATAAAGTACTTGACATAAGTGACATATTAAGAGTTTGTTGGAACTATAGGAACATCAACATTACACAACAAGTACTGGCAGATTTTTTCTAAATTACTAGAAGAATTTATATTGACTACAAGCATGTTATATTTATTTTTTTTAGTTTGTGAAATGAATTATGGAGAACCTCTCATAGAAAAGGGTAACATAATTTAAGTTGGTGGTTCTTGATGTATGCAGTGACACAAGAACATGTCATTGGTTTGGTCATGTCTACATTCTGTTACAACTTGTGGTTCTTGGAGTGTTCAATAACCCAAGAACAACGACTACTGGTTTTGTGTAAAATTTGTGATCTTTGTGTGTTTGTGAAAAATGTCATGTTGTAAGATTGACTGTTGGACACATTTAGTATCTAGAATTCTTTTCTATATAACTGGCGAATACAATGCACTATGTACTTTGACAGATGGAAGTACATCAATAGAATAATTCAGTATCGAGACTGCTTTTCTGGAAAATGCACCAAGTTATGTATTTTGGCAGATGGAAGTATGTCAAGAATTGTTGGTCATTACAAATACAAAATTGATGGTCAAAAGAAATTGAGTCTTTAATGAATCAAGTGGTATCTCGAATGAATGGTTGTGAGAAAGAGCATTGTCTATGAGATTTCAAAAGTGGATCAAGATGTAGATGAAGACCATACCAAACACAAATCATATGTTTATTTGATTTTAGCATTGTTCTTCATGATGTAATCATTAAAGGAGGGTGTTAGAATTAAAGCTTACTTTAGATTCGGTTTGGGTTTGTTAGAGATAGTTGAGATAATCTCTCAACCTCTCTCTCTCTAAGTTTGGAATAAGATTGATCTCACAACACCTATATAATGTATTCTATATGAGTTTGAATGAACATTAATAAAATGTGTGTGTGTGTCTTGTGTGTGCAATATTTTTCTAAGTCTTTCATGTTGGGCATAAATTTCAAATGGGATTGGTTGTTATTTGAATCCTAAGGATATCTTATTTATTCAAGAAACCTTAATACTATAGCAGACTATGCAACTTCCTTGGCTTCTTTACTAGTGGAAGCATCATATAACATCATCAATTTTGCCCCATAGGTGCATTGCCATTGTTTCCATATCTATCTTGTACTATGGTAATGTTGAAATACTTTGGAAACTTGTAATAGGATACATGCCAATAACACCAATGAAGCCATCAATAATACCTTTATTTTTAATTATTGCTTCAAACAATATTTGGAGTTGCCACAATGAGTTTCAAGTAAACCACTTATTATTTATGGGATTACACTTATCCAACTATTGTACATATCATCGAAACAACGGTTTTGATATTTATCTTTCTATGTGATGGGTAGGTACCTCTCCTTGTACAATATAACCTCCAAATGGTGGACTTAACATCAACCATTAATAATTTATCTTCCACATATCCATAAAAAATAATTGAAGAACTTGATATCCATCCTTCCCTCCTCAACATATATTAGAAAATAGAGAACATGGTTATCCCCTAGTTTGGTTTCAAATTTAAAGCTTTTCCACAATTAATAACTTATCTTCCACATATCCATCACAAATAGTGGAAGAAATTGATCTCCATCCTTCCCTTATCAACATATATTAGAAAATAGAGAACATGGTTATCCCCTAGTTTGGAATCAAATTTAAAGCTTTTTTCACAAGTTTGATGATGGTTGATGAACTGGTTGATGAACTTGTTTATCTAGGTTTGATCTCATGGTGTTAAAATTAATGCTCATTTAGCTTATAAACCAAATACAATACAATGATGTTAAAGCACAATCAGGAATGATAGAAACAAGAAAAGACAAATTTTTGTGCATGTGAACAAACATTAGAAGGAAAGAAGTTTAAGACATTATTTCTTAGATTAAGTATTCTTTTGAAATTGAAGTTTAGTGTAATTGACATTAAACGATGATATGTATCCCTCCATACCATACATAAACTAGTCACAAAGGCACATCTCATGATCATCAGAGCAACCTATGGTTTCCACTTATTGAAGTTGTAGACGATGACTGTACACATTGAAGCTTTTAGCAAAATAATATATAGTGGCAAGACGTCAAAGTCATCATCCCTATCCAAAATTTCACCTTTGTTCTTGTTCCCACTTATTGTTGTGAAAGGTGAAATATTATGACAAGAGCTCCTAGGCAACAAAGTTATTGCCTTCATTCACAATGGAGGCAGAGTGAAAAAGTGTGTAAGTAGTTGGAGTGATTGACCCTCTTTCACTGATAGGGTGAACCACTCAATAAACCAACCCACATTCTTTTGAAGATGGTTATCATGATGCATGAAATATATTATCATAAACCATCGTATATATTATTAAGAGAATTGACTAACTGTGGAAACTAACATGTTCAAATTGATATGTTGTAATGATAAAAATTACTTATGGATTTGAGATGTGATTCAATGTTTTTTCTATTAACATCAAACCTAATAAGGGTGACAATGTTCTCTTAGTATGCTAATTTTCCAAACACAAAATCATCATTGCATCGAAATGAGTTTTCTACAACCCAATATGAGGAAGATGTGTAATTCCTTCCGTGCTCAACATGGAGTTGACAAGTGGCATTTAATTTTTTTATTAATAACGAAAAAATATTTCAATGTCGACCATAAATAAAATATTTCAGTATTCATATTAAGAAAAAAATTGTATATCAACTCTATATATAGAGAAAGATATAGAATAATTAAAAGTAAATGATTTCATTAATAGGTCCTTTCTACTTTCCAAATGTGAGAGATACATAATTCCTTCAATGATTAATATTATGGAGTTGACATGTGACACAAAAAAAATATTAATAAGAAAAAGATAATTTCAATGTGGCCCATAAATAAAATATTTCTATGTTCACCTATTTTATCTCTCTCTCTCTCTCTCTCTCTCTCTCTCTCTCTCTCTCTCTCTATATATATATATATATATATATAACAATTTAAAGTTGACAAGTAGCATTTAAAAAAA
>SNQJ01S0117249.1:58408-68489 GCA_010110895.2 Picea sitchensis
ATATTCTTTTAAGGACTCCATCCTTGACAAGAGCACTTTGGCACCATTACATTGGACAATCCATCTCACCATTGAGAGGATTTGTAAGGAGTTCTTTCATCACCATTTTCCATTTTCTTTGTTGTAAGAAGAGCTAGCTAGTGAGGGTCCAAGAGCCTTCCCTTGGAGGAATAAGGGACTCATAGTCCCCTTTCTTCTTGGTGCTTTGTTTTCATCAATATATCAGCCTCAAACATTGGTGACATGGGTCTTTTTGTTCTTGTTATCTCTATGTCCCTATGATTATGATTTTAGTTTTTATTGCATCTATTAGTTTAATCCTTAATTATAGTTTTGTTTTTCTTTCTCTAACTCTTTTCTCTATAGTTGTCCTGCTTAGAAGACCCAACTGAGCTTGCAACCACTTCTTATTTTCTCACCAAGGTGACGAAAGAGGTGCAACAACCTCAGAAGATGAAATGCCCAAAGGTTTGCAGGCTCCTATGGGGGGTATTTGATATGTCAACTTCCCAGTGGCATAACGTTTTCATACGTTATTCATTTGGGGCACATGATATCTCGTTGGAAATATATATCTGAGGAATACACATTTTACCATCACACTCTAGCTAAATCCTAGAGTGTGAATGTGGAGGGCCCAAAAAAATTTTGTTTGGCGCCTCAAAATTGTCCTGGTGGAAACCCCTATTTTGAGCCAGTGGAATAGGTGGGTGGCCACCGATTTTCGCCTAGATCATTATTCCCCCATTAGGAAGTAATGGTATCCATTACATCAAGTTCTCAAGGAATATTTTGTTGAATTTGAACCTTGGTGAGTTTTTTTCCTTGTTGAAGAAGTTGTCCTGATTAGCTTGTTGAAGGTTATTATGAACTTGTTGTTGGAGGGGTTGGATCCATCCAACCGACATAGTTTCATAATCGGTCGAAGTGTGGGAGGACTATGTCGGTGAATATGCATCATGAATTGCATGAAGGTATTTTTTATAATTTCACTTGACTGGACAGTGTGCAGGAACCCATGTAGGTGTAGTAAGAATATCTTGGTGCTCTTCTACAATCTGACTAGTCTTCTTTAGTTGGATAGAAGGGTCTTGGGACGAGGTTGCAATGATTTCATTGTCCTTCTCTTCTGAAAAGATCATGAAGAGGATAAACTTTGTGGTATGAGAGATTAATTTTCAATAATTTTTTGTCGGCACAATAGTTGGAACTACCTCTGGTATCCTGTAGAGCTTACCTCCCAGAGTAACAGTTGTTGGTTGTGGAGCATGATTATCTTCTTGATTCATAGGTATTTGTTTTTATCCATGTTTATACCCCATGAAGACTTTACACCCCAAAATAATGTACACTCATCCACACGTGGGAGTGCAGGGGGGGGTACCCCCCCATGGGGTCCAAGGGAAAGCAAGCCCCCGGCAGGGGTTTGGGGGCAAAGCTCTCGAAGGAAAAATTTCCTTGTAAATGTATATTGTAATTTCATAGTAAATATGGACTGTTCATTATAAGGTCGTATATTTGATGGTAGAAGTTATGTTAGGGTTTTTTTCCCTAGAAGTAAACCCTATTTTATGAGGGAAATGTATTGTGGTTATGTATCATTGTGAATATTGTATTCTAAGTGAGGATATTGTGAGAGAAATAAGAGGAAGTTAAAACGGGTTTGTTGTAGGTTGTATCCATTCATTTTGTTGGATAATAATAAAGGAAGGACCTGGCAATTTCTCTGGTGGACATACCCCACACTGGGTGAACCACGTATATCTATTGTTCCACAACACAGGTATTCCAATAGAGGATGAACACCTTCAGTAACCACTCACATAACCATATCAAAGATCAACACACCGATGTTTTCACGTGGTAAAACCCCTATGGGGAAACATCCACGGCCCCAGCCAACGCAGCCACTTGGAGTAGTTTATTAATGGAAAGAAAAAAAATACAGAGAGATTTTACAAGAGAGTTTCTCTCAATCGATCATTAGCAAATGACCCTCCATACTCTTTACATAGATATCATGGACCAATCGGGTGTTAAGCCATAGATCAATGGTTGTTAAGATCGAGGAGAGTATGGACCGTCGGATCACTCTATGTCGGGAACATATCGTGACCGTCAGATTTCCTAACTACAAATGCATACTAATGCACACTAAAGAAACACACTAGAAAACACACTTTTACCTAATGACATAATAGACCAAGTAGATCTTACTAACTCCTAAGTGTCTGAATATCCTAACATCCCCCCTTAAGAAAAACTTGGGATAAGATTGAAGGATTTATAATAGTGACACAATAGGAGAAGGAAGGAGGCACTAGAGCCTATCCCCCTGTTGGCCCTTGACCCAGTTTTGAAGAATACTTAGTCATATTTGACCGTTTTTGGGGCTGCGACAGCTTTCCAAAGATGGAGCGCAACGTGAAGTGGAAATTAGGGAAGAAAGACCTATTTTTTGGGTCCCTTTTAGGGTTTTGGGTTGATGTAAAGGGAAAGGGATGTCGGCCCGTGGGTTTACCCACGCTTAGTCCCATTTTGTAATCTATAAATAGATACTTAGGCAATGTAAGTATAGGATAGTAGTACATCTATGTGATGTATATCTAAAGGCTTAGTGCTAGTAGCTGGATCTGTGTGATTGGTTGTATATTGCAAGTGCTCTGTGCATGATTGTAAGGAGATTGAAAATCTAAGTGCAAGTTGTTGTAGTTTTGTGTTGAAGTGCAAGGAAGAAGGATCTAGTGAGCTGCGTAGATATTCTATCATGTGCAAAGTAAGGGTCACTAAAGCTCTGTGTTGTAACCGCTTGACCGAGATAATATAAAGAAGAAGACTTTGTGGACGTAGCCCCAAGGTCAGTGTGAACCATGGTAACTGTGTGTGTTGTGCTCTGTGCTTCGACCTAATGTGTTTATCTCCTTCTTGGCTAAGTGATTGTTGTGATTAAATACATCTAGTTATGATATGTGCTTATGATATATGAATGAATGTTAGATATGATATATAAGATTCTTAGTGCTTGATCTGTTCAATCTAATATATATTTCTGTGGCTAAGTACTGAATCATATTTAGTCTAAGTATTTACTGCGATGCTTTGTGCTATCTATGAAGTACCATAAGGGTTAAATATTGATGAATGATCTATGCTAAGTGCCCTGTAAAAGATATAATCACAGATCGGTGTCCTAGCTAAGGTTGCATACATCTAAGTCCTACAACCACCCCTGCCTCTACCTCGGGTGAGACTTCATCTGCTTCACAGGTGTTGTCGAAAGGGCTAGTAGTTAGGGTTTTGTTGGTGCTCTCTTGAGCGTTGAACCCTAGGTCTTCCCCTGTGCCAACAAATGGTTCCGTTGCCAGGACATGGAACTGTGATTGCTGGGAACTAAAGAAGAAAATGCTTTGTGAGAAATAAGATATGTACGTAGATTTGTTGCCCTAGTGCGCAATATTCTACTTGACCTACGAAGCTTTGTGTCGAGAAAGAAAGGTCAGATCTGAAGGAAAGGGGTCAGATCTGCAAGAAAGAGGTTGATAATAAAGAAAAGAAGTGAGATCTGAACACTTTATGCTCTAATAAAGGTAAAAGTAGAATTTTTTGCAGAAAAGAGGTAAGATCTGTAAGCTCTAGCCCCTAGTAAAGGTAAATAATAGTTCAATTTTTAGATCTGAAAGAATTGTGATCTATATAGGTAAGATAAGTGGAAATTTTTTGTTTCTGAAGCATGAATTTAGGTACGCTTGATAGATTTTGTCCGAGCCTAAAAACTACAGCATTGTTAGATAAAAGAAAGTTTGATATGAATAGGTCTGATAAGAATAGTGAAAGATATGTTATACCTAAGCATAGAAAGAATTTTTGGACTAACCAATGGATGCAGGATCCTAGAAAGAAATTTTTACAGGCTAGCCATCATGATCCTAGCGTGTAGTACAAGAAGAGTTGGGGATCATGGATGAGAAAGAGAGGATTAACTCTTTGTTACAATTGCAGAAGACTAGGACATCTTGCTAAGGAATGCCCTAGGAGAAACCCTAGTTGCCTCTGTTGTAAAGCTATGGACCATGAAGTATTGGATTGCCCTAGAATGATTGCTAGACTTGAAAAAATGAATATGGAACAAGCAAACTCTAAAGGAGATCAAGAGACTAAAATTATGGAAGAACCGCAGAAATAATCAGAGATCATGTTACTGAAAATAAAAGAAACCCTAGATGATCATAAGAATGTCAGTTTGTCAGAGATATTCAAAGAAAAGGAGAAAATTGAAGTAAGAATAGGAGACTTCGACATTGACTGTGCTTTGGATGAGGGAACACTGATGAACATTATGACAGAAAGCACTTGGGAACCCCTAGAAAGGCCTGCTCTGGTCCCTTCACTAGGAACCATCAGATTATTTAAAGGCAAAATGGTAACCCTAGGTGGCAGAATTACCAAGATAGCTATGAGTACCCATGGAACTTCGACAGAGGAAGAGTTCGAAGTCATTAGATTTATTGAGGATCGTGCCCCATTCCCATATTTGTTAGGAAATATCTGGATTGAAAAATACCATATCCGAAGAAAAGAAGAAAAGAAAGCCCTAGAATAGAAGAAGCAAGAACTCATGGAATTTATGACTAGAAGGATCACCTACCTGATGGAGGAACAAGAGAACAGATCTCAGCTATTAAACACCAGGGACCTGGATGTTGAAGCTATAAGAGTGTTATAGGAACCACAAAAGACCGAAATACCTAATCCATATAATGAAGGAGTATTACCCTTGGATCTAAAGAAAGAACCTAATCATTGCGAAGTGACTATGTCGAGAGAAGATAAGACTGAAAATGGAAAAAGGATGACCAAGACTAAGCTCACTAGGAAAAAGGCTAGGAAGTTAAGTAAGAAGAGGGCCAAAATTGGAAAGTTATAGAAGACTCCAAAGGAAACTTCGTAGAAGGAAAAATCACAAGAATTGAGCTTCGTCGAGATATCAGAACAATGGCATCTAGCACTTCTCCATGGTGCAGCAATATAGTCGTTGGACCGATATAACCATTTGACTTCTGCCCCGAATGGGTCGAAAAACAATTATGGGTTCCCACCAGACCATTGGACAGCACTAGAACGGATAGAATGGAGTTAATGAAGGCCCCATATCCGTTGCAAGCAGACTGTTGCTAAGTTTCCCTACTTAATCTGTCGCACCATGCACCGAGAATACTTTTTTCTAAGTGAGAATTTGAGCCTGAAACTTGAGATTACTTCACCCTTGTTCCCATACTCTTCATCATAGTCTCTAAATTCATTTTCACACCTGAGCTAGTGGACCCAAGCTTGTATGTCGGATGAGCTCAGAGCTGTTGAGAAAGTTGTTGAAGAATTTTTGATTGACCTAATGGATGAGAGAGTCATGTCAGAGAGAAGGATGTCTACAGGTGTGAAATCATCATCGACAGGAGGAGTCCAATCTTCTCCCTCCACTGCTCACGGAGTAGGACCTTCTAGAACTAGGACCGAGACAAGAACAAAGAATAGAGATGATATTTCAAATGCCAAGCTGATCCCACACATTCTGTTGGTTTACATACCACCTTTGAGCGACAAGATTAACAGAAATAGTGTACCCAGAGACTTTGAGTACACCTTGATCACCGCATATTTTCCGAAAGGGGTGCACGTAGTACGTGCTGACCAGGATAATCTCGCAGCACTAAAATTTAATGATTATAACCTTGGAGATCGCAAAACCTACAACATGTTATCTCCTCATAAATACTTAACCAAGACCAAAGGCATAAATCCTAAGATTGTCCCACATTCCTGGACCCAGAACCTCGCGCAGTCCACACTGCTCAACGTAATGAAGATCCCTCACTTTAGCAGACACCAGGAAGTCAATGCATACGTCAGGTTTCTATTATCTTTCTACCACAGTGGATACTTATGGTTGGACCGTCGCATCATTGTGGATCCGAATTTGATCAATCGGATCACAGAACTTAGCATGAAAGGCCCTGACCCACAGTACTTTTACCCAAGCAAGACCTCAGATCGAGCACTAGCACAGCCGATAAAGGAAACTTATGGCGATGTAGAGAAGAGTACGAGAGGCTACAAGGTAGCCTCTATCCAGAGTGGAGCAGTTTGCCTTGCATGTCAGCTGATCACGGGCAAGTCAGTTTGTAAGAACAGACCAACACATGTTACTGGCTTCGTAGTTGACCTCGCAGGGAAGTGTGCCGAGGGAATACAGATGAATTGGGCACAGTATCTTGTAAACCAGTTAGAGCAGATTGCAGAGGAGCACAAGACCAAGGGTATGAGTTCCACTTTATTTGGTTTCTCATACTTATCACTTTCATCGCTTGGGAACTGCCAGAGGGAGCCACTTTTCTATATATCGAACCTTTCGAACCACTACCGCGAAGTTCTATACACTGTGGTACTCCAATGACATGAACAAGTAGTGGCAGTCCAATGTTGTCTTCCACACCTACTTCAACCAACTGAAGAATGAAATTCAGTCTACACCATGAATCACCCCAAATTCACTTCATAGGTTTATACCTTTGATGAAATTTAGCGCGGACCGCCACTTCACCTATATTATAGAACACGGTGATGAGCATAAAAGGAAGCTCCAATCCTACTACAAGATGACAGAAGATGACTTGGAGGAGATTATCAAGGAATGGTCAACATACCTCCTTGTTGCAGCAGACCCTGCAGACATGTCCGACGAGGAAATCCCTGAAGCTATGTTGGATACATCTGGGCCAAGAAGGACTAAGAAGGATGATGAAGTTGAAGATGACCCTATCATGTCCACAAAGACTACTTCAATTTCACCTGCGCAGGGAGGTCATGGCGACGAGCTAGGTGGTACAGAAGTTGAACAAAATAGAGGCAAGGTTACTCCACCTAGAGAGGAGGAGGATCCCTCCATGAAAAGAAAGATGACACCACCAAAATCCTCCTACTGAAAGAAAGCTAAGGCCACCCAGACCATGCTTAAAACTACCCTTACCTCGGATGACTTCGACTTCTTAATTGTCGCATTGAATGATGTTTCACTAGAGCTCACAGAAAATCAAGAAGAAAAGCAGGAGGAGCTATTCAACCGAATCAAGGGTGAACTCAAAGAAGTGCAGCAGGCACTCCAGTCCATCCAAGCAGTTTCTACAGCACCCTTGATAAGAAGAACATTAGGAACAGGTGATGAGCCCACTCAATTACACCAGATCATTGATCAAGTTGAAGCTCACCTTCGATGAGCTCAAGAAGACACAACACAAGCCACCCAGGCTTTGATGCAAGTACAGAAAGCACTTCTATAACAACAGAATGAGGCAGAATGGGAAAATCTTGCCCTGAAAGCAAAGTGGGACGAGGAAAAGGCACAGTTTCTAGCAGAGCAACTTGAAGTATAGGAAAGGGTTCATAAAGCATTGCACTATGTGGCGGTCATAGAAGTGAAGATGGAAGACTGTCTCCCACACCAGGTGACCCAAATGGAAGAAGTAATCCAGCAACTCCAACAGCACATCACATATCTGGAGCTCTGCACCATGCCCGAGAGCCCCCAAGAAATAAGAGATCTAAGAGAGGCCATTGCTCGAAGCACAGTTGGTTGATTAAAAACCTTTGCCTTGGAATGCAAGCAAATAAGTGATAGAAGCGCCCAGACTTATGAAACCCTCATAGAGAATCCAGAATTGCAAACATTGGAGGCACAACTCCAAGAAGAAAAGAAGCATGCAGACATGCTACATGTGCAGATAAAGACTTTGACCCCGATCGAAAGAATGAAGAGGTTCANGATGCAAAGTAAAGTGATGGAAGTCTCCCAATGACTTTAGCCAATCCAAGAAAAGGCATGCCAACTGTTCACTAAAATTGAAAGTTAGGGAGCTTAACTCGAAGAGGTTGTCATTACTACAGAACAATGCCTGGAAGGACCGCTCAATGACACAATAATCCAGGAATTTACTGAGTAGGAGGCTATCACACTGCATCAGGTCGAAGCAGCTCGAGCCAAGCTTGAGGCATTCAAGGTGGAATTGATCAAACCTGAGTGACTCGGGATGAGTCACAGGTGAATGTTGGGGGCCTGTTGGCCCTTGACCAAGTTTTGAAGAATACTTGGTCATATTTGACTGTTTTTGGGACTACAACAGCTTGCCAAAGATGGAGCGCAACGTGAAGTGGAAATTAGGGAAGAAAGACCTATTTTTGGGTCCCTTTTAGGGTTTTGGGTTGATGTAAAGGGAACGAGATGTCGAACCGTGGGTTTACTGATGCTTAGGCCCATTTTGTGATCTATAAATAGATACTTAGGCAATGTAAGTATAGGATAGTAGTACATCTATGTGATGTATAACTAAAGGCTTAGTGCTAGTGGCTGGATCTGTGTGATTGGATGTATATTGCAAGTGCTTTGTGCATGATTGTAAGGAGATTGAAAAGCTAAGTGCAAGTTGTTGTAGTTTTGTGCTGAAGTGCAAGGAAGAAGGATCTAGCGAGCTGTGTATATCTTCTATCATGTGCGAAGTAAGGGTCACTGAAGCTCTGTGTTGTAACTGCTTGACCGAGATAATATAAAGAAGAAGACTTTGTGGACGTAGCCCCAGGGTGGGGGTGAACCATGGTAACTTTGTGTATTGTGCTCTGTGCTTTGACCTAATGTGTTTATCTCCTTCTTGGCTAAGTGCTTGCTATGATTAAATAGATCTAGTTATGCTCTGTGCTTATGATATATGAATGAATGTTAGATCTGATATATAAGATGCTTAGTGCTTGATCTGCTGAATCTAATCTATATTTATGTGGCTAAGTACTGAATCATCTTTAGTCTAAGTATTCACTATGATGCTCTGTGTTATTTGTGAAGTATCATAAGGGTTAAATATTGATGAATGATCTATGTTAAGTTCCCTGTAAAAGAAATAATCACATATCGATGTCCCAGATAAGGTTGCAGACATCTGAGTCCTGCAACCACCCCTGCCTCTACCTCGGGTGAGACTTCATCTGCTTCAAAGGTGTTTCTGAAAGGGCCGGTAGTTAGGGTTTTGTTGGTGCGCTCTTGAGCTTTGAACCCTGGGTCTGCCCCTGTGCCAACACCTCCCTTAATGAAAATTTCATGAACTCCTAACATAGATCGAAGTTTGGAAAACTTAGCTTCTGTAAGAGACTTTGTGAAAATGTCTGCAACTTGATATTCTATAGGGAAAAAGAGCACTTCAATAACTTGATCATGAATGATATTTCCGATGAAGTGAATGTGTAGCTCAATCTATTTTCTACGCTGATGTTGAATTGGGTCTTTAGCGAGCTTGATGGCACTCTGATTGTCGCACCAAAGGCTGGTCGGATGCTGGTGCTGGAATCCAAACTCTAAAAGGATCTGTTGAAGCCACAGAGCTTCCTGACTTGCATTTACTGCTGCTCGGTACTCTGCTTCTGCTGAAGAAAGTGCAATAGACTATTGTTTCTTATAGGCCCAAGTGATAGGTCCTGAACCAAGGCTGAAAACATAACCTGCAGTAGACTTCCGATCATCAGGGTCACCAACCTAATCTGAATCAGTGAAACCAACCAATAAAGGAGTCCCCCCTGAACTATAATGTATCCTGAACTGAAATGTACCACGAACATAGCGAAGTATCCTTTTAGCTTCTTTCCAATGGATTTCATGGGGTGTTTTCATATATCGGGCAACAAGACCAACAGCAAAGGAAAGATCAGGATGGGTATGAGTCAAGTATAAGAGGCTACCAACTAACTGACGGTACAGGGTGGAATCAACTTCAGGAGAAGTATAGGTGGCATAAAGCTTGACTCCAGAATGGAAGGGAGAAGGGGTTGGTTTACAATCATCCATGTCAAAGTGACGAAGAAGGTCACAAGCATAATTAGACTAGGAAAGAAAAATTCCTTCATTTGTTTGCAAAACTTGGAGGCCAAGGAAATAGTGCAAAAAGCCTAAGTCTGTCATTTCAAATTTCTTCTTAAGGCCGGTTTTCACATGGTTTAAAAGTTTTGAGTCACTACCAGTAAGGATAAGGTCATCAACATAAAGGACAAG
>SNQJ01S0117252.1:0-26586 GCA_010110895.2 Picea sitchensis
TAAATTACAATTAATGGCCTAAAGCCGACATAAATAAAATAACATTACTAATCTAATATGCCCCAATTAAGTGGTAATGAGCCAATATTAGGGCTTAACAAACTGATAGACAAATATAATTTCCCTGTTCCTGTAAAAATACTTCCGTCCTTCTGCTCCACAATATCATACTTAAAACCATTCTAACCATTAAACATTGGTACTTCATTCTCAGAATAATCCATGATCTCTTTCCAGTGGTTAAACTGTTTCCTAAAGGAACTGACTCTGACACCAATTGTTGGATCACTGATAAAGGGGGGTGAATTAGTAATAGAGAAATTTAATCCTTTTTCACCATAAAATGAAAGTGTTGTTGGAACAGGGGTAGACCTAGGGCTCAATGATACAACAATGCACCAAAAAAACCCTAACTACCGGCCCTTTCGACAACACCTGCGAAGTAGATGAAGTCTCACCCGAGGTAGAGGCATGGGTGATTGCAGGACTCCAGTGTCTGCAACCTTAGCTGGGACATAGATCATAAAGCACATAGCAACCACAACATAGGATATATGTGGTTCACCCCCACCCTGGGGCTACGTTCACCAACTCTTCTTCTTTATATATTTCTGTCAATATTCTACATGCACAGAGCCATGATATCTTACTCCGCAGAGGACAAGAGATCTGCGCACCTCGCTATATCCTCCTTCTCTGAAGTACACACCATAAATCCTTCCACAGTATCTTACAATCACTTTCACTTATCTCTGCAAGTCTCACACAATGTGCACACATCAATTACAATTACCACTTGCACCTAGCAATTAACACTTAACACTTAGCATCACATACTTGTCCCTCCTTTGATCACATAGATCGAACTACTTCCTACATCGCCTACCTTTCTATTTATACATTACAAAATGGGCCTAAATATGGGAAAACCCATGGGCCAACATCCCCATTCCCTTTACATAATCCCAAAACCCAAAAATCCCTAAAAAGGGGTCGAGATCCCGTGATATTTGTTTCGACTTGCGCTCCGTCTTTGACAGCCTATCAAAGTCCCAAAAGTAGGTCAAACATGACCAAGGATCCTCAAAAGTTGGTCGAGGGCCAACATGCCCCCAACACTCACCTATGACTCGTCCTGAGTAAATCTGGTTTGGGTAGTTGTGCTTCAAAAGCCTCGATATTGGCTCAAGCTGCTTCGACCTGTTGCTGTGCCAGGGCCTCTTGCTCGATGAACTCTAGGATGACTGCTTCGTTGAAAGGTCCCTCTAAACGTTGTTCAACTGCAACGACTACTTGTTCCAACTCTGCGCCTCGGTCTTCAATCTCCTTAAACAGTTGGAAAGCTTTGTCCTGGACTGGTTGAAGCCTTTGAGTCACTTCCATGACTTTGCTCTGAATGGTGTGGACCTGTTGTTGAGAAGTGCGCTATTCTTGGGATCGCTTCATCCTTTCAACTGCTGACAGGAGCTTCAACTCTACCTATATTGTTGCTTCTTGCTTCTTTGCCTCCTGGAGCCGTGACTCTAGTACCTTGAGATCAATATCTTCAGTGAGTCGCTCATAATTCTATGCGCAGTGAGCACTTAGCCGTTTTCATTCCAGAGCGAATGCTCTAATCCTCTTGACTGCACTCTGGGCAGTGGATTCTCTTTCATATCGCACGTCCTGTGGGGTACTTGGCATTTTTCATAGCTTGAGGTCTACGATTCTCTCTTGAAGCTGTTGGATAGCTTCCACAAGATGCTCTACTTGATGTTCCACTGGGTCTTCCTCCTTTTTCTCTAAGCCTGTCACAGAGCGAAGTGATCTGCTAACTGCTTCTTTTACTCCTGCCTGATCTATGAGAATTTTCTCTTTCTCTTGTTGGATTTGCGCTTTTTCTTCTTCAAACTTAGTTTGGAGGGCAAACTTCTCTTGCTGTGAAACTCGACGTTGCTCTATAATCACTTTTTGTACTTTCTTTAGGGCCTTTGTGGGTTGTTCAGTTTCTTCCTGTGCGCGATGAAGGCGAGCTTTGGTCGCATCATCTAGTCTATGGAGTTGGGTAGGCTCATCTCCCAACTCAGTGCTTTTGATGGTGGGGGCGCAATGGATACTTTATGGTTGGATTGAAGGGCATGCTATACCCCTCTGAGTTCAACCTCGATTCTATCATACATCTCCTCCTGCTTGGTTTCATGTTTCTTCAAGATGTCCTGCGAGGCATCTGCTATAATGACGATGATAAATTCGAAGTCATCTATAGTGAGAACAATCTGCATCTTAGTCAAGGTGGCTCTAGATTTCTTTCGGGAAGTGGGTTTCGTGGGAGAAACCTACCTTTTCTTCAAGGGATTAGCCTCATCATCAGGGTCCCTAGGCAGTGTTACTTTGCCTTCTTTTTGCTGGTCCTCTTTTCCATTTGTCTCTTCTACTTTGTCATCACCCCCTCATACAGGTGATACTGAAGCGATTCCTTATGATGCACTGCTCAAGTTTTGGACTTGTCCAGTCTTCTTCCTTCTACTGGGTCCAGGAAGATCCTTTGCTTCATGAGTGGTCTTAGGGATGCTGATTAGTTCAGTGTCTGACATTTCTGCGGGGCCTGCGGGGATGAGGAGTTCTGCAGACTAGTCCTTGGTGATGTCTTCAAGGTCCCCCTCTGTGAGCTTGTAGTATGCTTGAAGCTCTTCTTTGTGCTCATATGCGTTCACGGTGATATAAATGAAGTTCCAATCTGCATGGAAATTCATGAGGGGTCGAAACCGATGCAGGGTCTTTGGCATCATGTGAGGGACAACTTCGATAGCCCTCTTCAGTTGTATATAATAGGCATGAAAGACTGTGTTCGACTGCCATTATTTTCTCATATTGCTCGAGTACCAAATCATGGTAAAATTCGCAGCGAGTGGCTCAAATGGATCAATGTTTGGGAAGGTCACACCTTCCGGCATTTCCCAAGCAATAAATGTGATGAGGATCAGGATCCATCTAAAGTGGAACTCATAGCCCCGATCCTGAGCTTCACGATAGTCTAATTCTAGCTGGTTGACCAAGTACTTCACCCAGTTCATCTGGAGTCCTTCTACACACTTCCTGGCTAGGTCAACAATGAATCCTGTGACTTGTGTAGGTCGGTTCTTCCTCACTAGCTTTCCTGCAATCAACTGGCAGGCCAGGTGCACTGCGCCATTCTAGATGGAAGCTACCTTGTAGCTTCATGTTCCCTTTTCTACATCGCCACAAGTGTCCTTAATTCTCTGTGCCAGGGCACGGTCGGAAGCCTTCCCTAGGTAGAAGTCTTGTGGGTCAAGTCCTTGCATGCTCAATCTAGTGATCCTATGGATCAACGTTAGATCGACTGTGATACGTCTATCTAGCCATAGATAGCCGCCATGGTAACATGGGAGAAGGAGCTTAAAACACACGTTAACCTCCTGGTGCCTTCCAAAGTGTGGGATATTCATCACGTTCAAGAGGGTGGACTACGCAAGGTTCATAGTCCATGGACGGGGGATTATTTTCGAGTTCTTCCCCTTTGTCCTGGTCAAATACTTGTAAGGAGAAAGCATGATGTAATTCTTACGGTCACCTAGGTTGAAGTCGTTGAACTTCAACGTCACTATCTTATCTTGATGTGTTCTGACTGCACGTATCCCCTTCGGGAGGTACGCAATAACCATGGTGTAATCAAAGTCCCTCGGGACACTGTCACGACTCACTGCATTGGCCATAGGTGGGATGTAGTCGGGTAAGATGGTTGAGATTAACTTCGCATTTTCTAGATCATCTCTATGCTTGGTTCTCTTCTTTGCTGTTGGTCGGGATGGTCTAGATGCGTGAGAAGTCGAAGGAGAGGCTTGCACTCCTCGCGTCGATGAATCTTGAACTCCTATGGAAATCACTCTCTTGGTTATCATATCAATTAAAACTTCCTTGACTGACTTCTCCACAATGCTGAGCTCGTCCGACATGCACGCTCTCAATCGAAAAACTTGGGTGGATGGATGAGTGCTCAAAGAAATAGAATCGATGTCGATCTTACTAAGCACAGCGCTGTAGCAATGGGTTCTCTTGTTAGCTCTGATACAATTCGCAAAAGTGTTCTCGGTGAAACAATTGATAGAATAAGTAGACACGATGTAACAGATCTCTCCAACGGATAAGACGTTTTTCCATCAATGCAGTTATGTTCGTTGCGGTGCGGTCCCAAAGGTTCGATGGCGAGATTTTTGGTCATAACTGTTGTTTTAACCATTATGGAACATCGGTTCAATGGTTATAATGATTCCAACGGTCATATCGCTTCGTCATGGCGAAGTGCCATGGGGCGCTGTTCTGATATCCCAACAAAGTTCCAATTTTTCAAATATTCCTTCCGCAAGGTTCCCTCTGGGCCCTTCTATAACTTTTCGACCTTTGCTCTCTTCTTACTGAGTTTTCTAGCCTTCTTCCTGATGATCTTCATCTCGGTATTCCTCTTTCCATTCTGATTCTTGTCTTCTTTTGTCATAGTAGCTTCGCGTTTTTGAGGTTCTTTCATAGGATTAGAGAGTAATACTTCTTCTCTATCTAGGGTAGGTGATCTACTCGTTTGTGAATATTCTTGTGTTCTTTCAACTTCGTGATCCAAGTTTCTGGTTCTCAGTAGCTTCGATCTATTCTCCTATTCTGCAATCAAGTGTGCTATCTTCCTAGTCATGAAATCTTTTAATTCCTTATTTTTCTGTTCTAGGGCCTCCTCTTCTTTTCTTCTGGTTTGATCTTTCTCGATCTAGGTTTTTCCTAATAACATAGTAAATGGAGCGCTGTTATCAATGAATCTAATAACCTCAAAATATTCCTTTGTTGAAGCTCCATGAGCACTCATAGATAACTGGGTGAGTCTTCCACATAGGGTTATCAACTTTCCCTTGAATAATCCTATTCCTCCCAATGAAGGAGTCATATCATGCTTTCCTAAAGCTTTCCAAGTTCTTTCTGTCATGATGTTTACCCGTGTTTCCTCATCTAGAACACAGTCTATGTCAAAGTCTCCTATTCTTGATTCTATGCATTCTTTTTCTTTGAAGATCTATGATAAGTTGATATCTCTGTGATCATTCAGGGTTTGTTTCATTTGTAGTAGTACAATATCTGATTCTATCCGGGGTTCTGCCATGGTCTCAGTTTCGTGACCTTCCTCAAGGTTTTCTTGTCTCATATTCATTCTGTCAAGCTTAGCTATCATTCTAGGGTAATCTAAAACTTCATGGTGCATATATTTACAACAAAGACAACCAGGTCTTCTTCTAGGGCATTCCTTAGCAATATGTCCCAGTCTTCTGCAACTGTAACAAAGGGTTAATCCTCTTTTTTTCTTAAATGATCCCCAAACTTTCCTGTACTTCTCACTAGGATCATAGTAGCTAACCTGCAAACAATTCTTTCTAGGATCTTGCATCCATTTGTTAGTCCAAACATTCTTTCTATGCATAAGAATAACATATCTTTCATTATTTCTATCAGATCTACTCATATCAAACCTTCTCTCTTCTAGTTGTGCCCTAGTTTTTAGACTAGGATAACATTTATCAAACATACCTAGATCCATACTCTTGAAACAAAAATTTCCACTAATATTACTTTCAACAGAGCACAAAGCTTCCAGATCTAAAACTTTTCACTATTCTACCTTTAACAGAGCACAAAGCTTCGATATCTTACCTCTTTTCTTCGGATCTGACTTCTCTTCTTAGCACAGAGATTTACAGGTCAAGTAGAACACTACACACTAAGCCAACAGATCTACACATATATCTTTCTTTCTTTCCTTCAGTTACCAGAAATCACAGTTTCAAGTTCCAAAAACAAACCCATTTGTTGGCATAGGGGAAGACCTAGGGTTCAACGCTACAACAACGCACCAACAAAACCCTAACTACCGGTCCTTTCGAACCTGCGAAGTAGATGTAGTCTCACCTGAGGTAGAGACAAGGGTGGTTGCAGGACTCCAATGTCTGCAAACTTAGCTGGGACACATATCATAACGCACATAGAAACCACAATGCATGATATACGTGGTTCACCCCCACCCTAGGGCTACGTCCACCAACTCTTTTTATTTATTTCTTTCTGTCAATTTTCTACATGCACAGAGCCATGATATATTACTCCGCAGAGGACATGAGACCTGTGCACCTCGATAGATCCTCCTTCCCTAAAGTACAACACAAAGCCTTCCACAGTCTCTTACAATCACTTTCACTTATCTCTGCAAGTCTCACACAGTGTGCACAAAGCAATTATAATTACCACTTGTACCTATAAATTAACACTTATCACTTAGCATCACATACTTGTCCCTCCTTTGATCACATAGATCAAAATACTTCCTACATAGCCTAGATTTCTATTTAGACATTACAAAATGGGCCTAAACATGGGTAAACCCATGGGATGACATCCCCATTCCCGTTACATAAGCCCAAAACCAAAAAATACCTAAAAAGGGGCTGAGATCCCTCGATGTCTGCTTTGACTTGCGCTCTATCTTCGACAGCCTGTCAAAGTCACAAAAGTAGGTAAAACATGACCAAGGTTCCTCAAAACTTGGCCGAGGGCCAACAAGTGTTATATCAATGTAGAATTATCATCCAATAGTTTCAGAGTAAATCAACAATGAACAAATGATCAATCACAAACATACACAGTTCACCAGTATTTTATGTGGAAACCCAAAGCGAGAGAAAACCACACAATGCTTTTTCTTATATGTATTTAAGAATCACATTCATTGGAATAAACAACTTCCTTTGTTTTCCAGATTCAACTGGATGGAGGCTCCAACCCTGTAGTTTCTCAGGATACAAATTCTCTAGCTACAACCAGAAGGAGGCTACAACCCCTTATTTTCTCCGGCTACAACCGGAAGGTGGCTACAACCACCTGTCCTTTCCTCGTCCAACTGCCCTGATGTAGAAGTAGAATGATGGAACCACTATCACACTATCATTGTGAGATATACTACTGTAAACCTGTACCAATCAACCTACACCAAACAAACTGTACCAATAACTTGAACCATGCAACAACCTGTACCTCAACTTGTAATCAACCTGTACCATAAACAAGTGCATCAAACATGCACCAACCTCAACCAAAATCCCTCATCAATTTCATCATCCAAATCTGGTTTGTAACTATGTAATAGACTTGGTGTATATGATCACATACCTGCAAACCTTACTATACTTTAACAACAAGAGACTAGCATTTTCATCAAACTTTACTTTAGTCTCACATGACTAATTTTGGATTAGTCAAAAACCCTAACTTTCAATAATCATAATTGTGTACCTGTAATGAATAAATATCTGAAAATGATACACAATTTTATTTAGTGTCTTTTATGCAATTCCTCTAGATTTCACTACTTGGAATCTCTCAGAAAAGGAGTTATAGCAAAAATGGCATACCTTGTTGAATTCTGACTTATTCTAGAGAGCGAACTTGTAGAGCATGCCCCACACAAAATAGTTGTTGTATGGATTTGAAAATTGTACAAAGAATACTATAGACTATACTCTAACCAATACATTTGGTTTTATTGAATTTGGATCTATTATGAAGAAGTTATGACTTTTTTACCTGAAACATCTGTTTTAGACTAGTTTCAGGACTAGCCACAAACCCTATTTTCCATGATGTGTAACTCCAAAAATACAACAACCCACAAGCTGAAATTTGTATCACAACTACTTGGATATGTTTCCTCAATGGCCTCCCAATTTCACGGTCTGAATCATTCTAGATTTTTTTTTTTAAGAAAATGGTGAGATGACCTGTAAAGAACATACCTTAGAAAGCATCATCAAAATAATTTATCCTCCCTTGAATTTTGACCTTATTTACTTCACCTTCCCTATGAAATTAGGATTAGATATCATTTGGTTACCTCAGTCACCTATAGATATTCAATATGCTCAAGTGTAATTAAAATTAGAGAGCCTTGCCTCTTATTTATACTTTCATGTAGCTTCCTCGAGGGGTTACCTTTTAACCATCTTAACCCAATTTCCTTATTTTAGGGCTAACTCATTTCTAACCACTTGTCAACTTAGTAATTTCTCCATTAAATTTATTATTTAAATATTTTATTTTGTATCCACTTTCACTTATAGTACACTCATCACTTCACTTTATTATTAAATTACCTTCTAACCATCTTAACCCACTTTCCTTATTTTCGGGCTAACCCACTTCTAACCACTTGTCCACTTAGTAATTTCTCTATTAAATTTATTATTTAAATAATTTCTTTTGTATCCACTTTGAATTATATTACACTCATCACTTCACTTTATTATTTAAACAATTACTTCTTTGCAACCACTTTTACTACTTTGACCTTTTGGGGCTTCTATATGACTCATGAGGGTTCTCCAACTTTACATGGCCATAACTCTCTAACCGTGAGGAGTTATGTGACGTTCCACATACCAAAAGAAATGACATGACATGTAATATCCATCTAGAATAGTATTACCTACAAACATATCAAAACTCATAGCATTATCCATCAAACAAACTTGGGTCCATTACCAAACCATTGTGCTACCATAATTCACTACCAGACTTTCTTCAAGGGTTGACATCAATGAAAACCAACCCAATTAATCAACAATTTGAGAACTTGTTTGTTCTGATGAGGTATTTTTGATGTACATTAATATATGGATATTTTCTTTATTTTATTTTCTCATCATGATGCATTTGACTTGATATCCTTGGAGGGCATATTCATTTGTCTTTGCAGGACGTAGTTGGTGGAAAGATTTGGAAGAACAAGCCTAGCTTGTGATTCCTTGGGGCTTGAACCCATAGGTTAGATACCAGTACCCACACATTGGATGATGATAAAATGCCTTTGGAGGCCTAAGAGACACCTTGGAGGATCTCACCTAGCCCCTACAATCCAAACGACTTGCCTTTGTAGGCCAAAACGTCACCTTTAAGGGATTAACATCACCCTTGTTAGAAAAACAAGATCACGGAGCAATAAAAAAAATGCGGAAATAAAACACAGAAGATAGACAATACAACATAGACATAGATATATGTGGTTCACCTAGTGTGGGCTATGTCCACAAGAGAAATTTCCAGGTCCTTCCTTTTTATTATCCAACAAAATGAAGGGATACAACCTACAACACACCCGCTGTAACTTCCTCTTCTTTATCTCATAGTATCCTCTCTTAGAATAAAATATTCGCGATAATAAATAGATGCAATAAAATTCCCTCATAAAATAGGGTTTCCTTCTAGGGAAAAAATCCCTAACATAATATCTACTGTCATATCTGTGACTTAATGATGAATGGTCAAGATTGACTATGAAATTACAATATACATTTACAAGGAAATTTTCCTTCGGTGGCTTCACCCCCAAACTCCCACTGGCCCCCGGACCCCGCAGGGGGGGCAAGCCCCCCTTGCAACCCCCCCGCGTGAAGGGGTGAATAGACTTCATGTGGTATAAACATAGATGAAAACAAAGGCCCATGAATCAAGAAGATAATCATGCTCCACAACCAACAATCTCCCACTTGGAGACTGATCAAAACAACTCCACTGATGTTGTATCTTCTAGACTATGATCCTTCTTGGACTTGGTAAATTTATCATCTCCTCCTTCATACATGAAGGCCAAGTGAAACTAAGCAGGAACTCAATTTCTCCCTGGTTACTCCCTTTGTTAACATGTTTGCAATATTCTGGCTAGTATATGTCTTTTCCAACTTCAAATGTCCATATTCCAAGACAGATCGTATGAAATGGTACTTGAGTTGTATATGATTAGTCTTCGAATGGAAGACTGAGTTATTTGCAATATGAATGGCACTCTCGCTATCACAATACAACTTGCTATTCCCCTGCTTCTCTCTCAATTCCTCCACAAACCTCTGTAACCAAATAATCTCTTTACTAGGCTCTATCGCAACAACATACTCTGCTTCCATTGTTGAAAGTGAAACAATCTTTTGCAGTTTCGAAATACAACTACTATTTTTCCACCTATAGTAAAAACATACCCTGTGATGATCCTCCTGCTATCTTTATCACTTACCATATCTGAATCAACACATCCATGTAGAACAATGTCTGAACCTCCAAAACATAATTAGTGAGTAGCAACACCTCTCAAATACCTAAGAATCCACTTTACTACGTCCCAATGTTCTTTACTTGGATTGTTCATATACCTGCTCACAATTCCCATTGCATGTGCAATATTTGTTCTTGTGAAAACCATTACATATAACAAAATGGCAATTGCTGGTGAATAAAGGACCCTAGACATGTAGTCTATCTCCTCCTATGTCTTGGGACACATTTCCTTGGTTAATTTAAAATGGCTAGCCAAAGGTGTACTAACTGGTTTTTCATTTTGCATTCTAAACCTATCCAACAACTTCTCTATGTACTCACCCTAAGACAATGTCCATTTGTTATTTTTCTTGTCTCTTGTTATTCTCATACCAAATATTTTCTTTGCAACACCCAAATCCTTCATCGTAAATGAATTAACTAATTTATTATTGAGCACATTTATATCTTACATATTAGACCTTGCAACAAGCATGTCATCTACATACAATAGCAAGATAATATAACTTCCATTTCTAGCCTTTTAAAATAAACACAATGATCAAAATGACATCTATTATAACCTTGTTATGTCATAAACCTGTCAAACTTCAAATACCATTGCCTTGGAGCTTTATTTAGGCCATACAATCTCTTCTTCAACCTACATACCAAATTATGCTTTCCTTTGACCTCATACCTCTGTGGCTACTACATAAAACTCTTCCTCCAAATCCCCATGGAGAAAATTTGTTTTTACATCTAACTATTCAAGATGAAAATATTCTACTACCACAAGACTTAAAATAGTTCTAATTGAAGTCATTTTAACAACATGAGAAAATATTTCATCAAAATCTATACCTTTATTTTGTGCAAACCCATTTAAAACAAGTCTAGCCTTGTACCACTTTTTTCCTCCATCTTCTTCCTTCAACATGTAAGCCCATTTATTCTTCAATGATGTTTTTCCTGTAGGAAACTGAACCAAGTCCCAAGTCTGTTTATTTACCAAGGAATCCATTTCTTCTTTCATTCCTTTCTCCCACTTCCTTTTAGTGTCTACCTACATTGCCGATTCATAACTTCCTGGTTCACTAGAATCAATCAACAATAAATAGTACAATGAAGGAGAGTATCGTCCAAGGGGGTCTACTTAACCTGATAGATATTCTAACAACACTTGCAGGAGTTTGAGGTACCTGTTCATCATGTTGTTGTACATTTTTATTTTCTAGTACCCTTGGAATTTCTTTTTCAATGATCTCATCAAACAATGTATATTCTGGTTTTTCTTTTTCGTGTTTCTTTCCCTGCAACTGATATTTGTACATGACCTTCTCATTGAATATGACATATCTACTCCTAATGATTTTGTGATTTTCATAATCCCATAAGCGATAACCAAAATCATTAACATCGTATCCAATAAAGGTACACTTCTTGGATTTTCCCTCAAGCTTTGTTCTATTTTCTTTGTCAATATGGCTAAATGCTTCACAATTGAAAGTCTTCAAAACAAATTAGTTTACCCTTTTACCTGTCCATGCCTGCTCTAGAATTCCACCATCCAAAGAGCTTGAAGGTCCTTTGTTTATTAAGTAAACAACAATATCTACAATATCTTCCCAGAACTTTAAGGGCAACCCAACATGTAATCTCATACTCCTTTCACGCTCCATGATTGTCTAGTTCATCCTTTCTGACACACCATTTTCTTGTGGTGTTCCTGGAATTGTATTCTCTCTACAAATCCCATGGTATGAACAGTAATCATCAAACTCCTTGTTGCAATATTCACCTCCATTGTCTGATCTGAGACACTTCAACCTTTTTCCTGTCTCATTCTCAACCAAAGCTTTCCATTTCTTAAAAGTATAAAAAGCATAAGATTTTTTCGAATGCAATAAACCCAAGTTTTTCTAGTTGCATCATCAATAACAGTAACATAATAATGAAAGACACCAAGAGATGATACTTGAGTTGGTCCCCATACATCTGTATGCACAAGCTCTAACCTTTCAATCTTCTTTTATTTTTTGACTCTAAGAAATCTGACCCTCTTCTGTTTTCCATAAACACAGTGCTCACAAAAATCCAAATCAATTTGTTTAAGATCTGGCAACAAATTTATTTTGTGAAGAATCTACATCCCCTTCCCATTCATGTTTCCAAGCCTATGATGACACACTATTGTATCCACTCCTGTAGAAGCTAAAGAGATAGATGAATCAATATTACCACTACATAAATACAATGTACCTACCTTCTCTCCTTTTTCTATCACCAGTGATCCTTTGGTGACCTTCCACGCCTTATTTGTAAATACATATATACGACCTTCACTTGCCAACTTCTCTATTGAAATTATATTTTTCCTTAGATATGGTACATGTCTTACCTCTTTCAATAACCATTGGTTTCCATTATTTTTCTTTATTTGTGCCTTACCCATTCCAACAATTTTGCATGTTGCATCATCACCCAAATGAACCTGTCGAAAATCACCTGGAACATAATCTAGAAAATGTTTCCTATGGGGTGTGGCATGAAATGAAGCCCCTAAATCTACTACCCAAGACTAAAACATATTATCTATAGAAATAATTAAAGAATCTTGTAACACATCACATGTTACATTTTTTTCTTGATTTTTCTCTTGTTGTGCATCTCTTTGTGATCCAGGTGGATATTGGTGGCCACCCACCTATTCCAACTAGCTCCTCTTGTCCGTTTTTAGTTCAACAAGTTCTTCTGTAATTATTTGTAATTGCTGGTTCTACACTTCTGGGGTTGTCTTAATCCCTACACATATTCCAGGTGGATACTTGTGGCCTCTCACCTTATCCAACTGGATTATTTTGTATGTTTAAATGTCAGCACATCTTGCTGTACTTCTAAGGCTGTTTTGGAGGCCTAAACAATGTTTTTTTATTTCGCCACAGTCAAACTGTAGATAAATTCATATTTTGATGACGTAATGTGTATTTATCTGAAAGACCTTTCCAACGGGCTATCATGCAACTAAAATAAGGTTCGTATGCAAAATTTACGACCCTCGGAAGTTGAGGTACCAACTTACCCATAGGGGACCACATGACTTTTGGCGTTTCACCTCCTAGGGTTAGGTTTTTGGATGTCTAGGGTTTTGGAATTCATGAGTAATATAAAAAAGGCCTATGGAGCCTCATTGGAATCATTCTTCTCAGATGGATGCACGTAGCAGCCACATCTCTTCTCAGAGATAGCTACCACCATTCGAGCAAGTGTTTTAGTTCTACAATTTTACATTTTTAGCCTATTTTCATTTAATCAATAGAAGATATTGTTCATTGGATATATATGTTATTATTCATATCTCTATGTTTATTGTATTCAGTCTGTTAATTAGTTCGTTACGCTCCTAAATCTGGATCAATTGTATCAGAGCGGTCTTCTCTTCATTTATTTTTCTTCGTGCATGTCCCCGACACAATCTAGGTACAAGAAGTTGGGACTCAAACCAATTGAGCCGTTGCAATATCGGCCACGCCGAGGTCGAAAAAAACCCATGGGGGACGAAAATAAATATGATGGAGTAGGAGATACTATTAAAATTTTTCTCGAGGAATCCCTCACGCGACAAAGGAATGAAATGATGGACAACTTTTCTCAGATCCTTCGATGACTGCCCAAGGGAGAAGCATCTTCATCAAGCAACCATGCAACCCCCTTCAAGGTACATGCAAATTTTGATATTCCATTATTTGAAGGACTAATAGATGTGGATGTTGTAGATAAGTGGTTGAATTTGCTCGCAGGGTATTTTTCGGTCCACAATTTTTCCGATAGGGAAAATATTACTTTTTCACTCCTCAAGGCCGTCCCCCATGTTAAGAACTGGTGGGATACTTACTCTGAGCAAAGGGCTGTAGATGAATCTGCAATATTTGTGGTGGCACTTACATGGGATTCCTTGCAGGATTCCATTAAATAACAATACCACCCTATTGGAAGCTACGAGGACCAGTACACCAGATGGACCACCCTGCATCAAGAAAGGGACTAGACAGTACCAGATTTCACCATTATTTTCCATACCCCGTGCACAAAATTGGGTATAAAATATTATGAGTGTCATATGGTGCTCAAATACCGTGGTTGTTTGCATAGATACATTCAAACATAAATGGAGTTTTTGGACATCGCCACATTGGGCCTTATAAATACGTTGTCAGGATCAAGAAGAAATTTAAGCAGAAGAGGCAAGAGTTTGGATATGAAAACTCCTCACAACCGAAGCAGGGAAAATGCGGCCCCAACCCACACAGCAAGGGACCAAGCCGAGATGGAAATTCTCAGGAAAACCAATCCAAGCCGCAACACAAGAAGGGAAATGGGAAGATAAAGGACACGGGAAAATGGTGTGAGTAGCATAAAATTCCTTGGCACAACACTGAATAATGTCGCTCCAAGAAGTTACTCATGGTCGAGCTGAAGGCATCCGAGTTAGAGGCCAATTCTAATTCTGAATCAAATCCCGAAGGAGGGAAGCAAATTATCGATGCTAAACCCAACTCCACTATCACTACCAGCAAAGTCCGACCAAATGAACCTGAAGAACCAGAGAAAGGGGAACGCTTCTTTCACTCACAAATGTGGGTCAAGGGGGCTCCACTGCATTTCATTGTCGACAACAGCAGTGAAAAGAACCTGATTTCAGAAGAGGTCGTCAAGAGGTTGGACTTGCCAACGACACCACACACACACCCATACACCATTGATTGGCTTCGCTAAGGAAGAGATCTTCGTGTCAACCAACAGTGTTGGCTGCCCTATGCCATCAAGCCTTTCAAAGATGAGGTATTGTGTGATATTTATCCCCTTGAATTTTGTGATGTTATTTTAGGATAACCATATTTTTGGAAGCGTCATGTTGTATATGAGTCTAGACCCCACAATGTTATTATTACTTTGGGTAGACAATTAGACAGGATACCAGAGGCATGCCTCCTACTGCTATTTCTTTAACCTCTGTTAAGCAATGCAGTAAGGTCATTTCATAGACTGGGAAGTTTGTCTTCTTTGTGATATGTGCTTGCAGTAAGAAGAAGGTCACTGCCACATCCATGGCCTCTACACAAAGCCTCTCTTTGCAGCAGAAGCAAGTGGATAAGATCATGGAAGAATACATATACATCTTCTTCTTAACCACCGGGGTACTGATGCACTGCCAAGTCAAGCATCCAATTGATCTGACCCCTGGTGCACTTCTACCTAATTTAACAGTCTATCATTGCTCACTGATGGAGAATGATAAAATCATGTGTCATATCCAAGAGCTTCTTCAAAAGGGGCATATCAAACCCAACTCCTCCCCTTGCAAAATAACTATTGTACTGGTGCAAAATAAGGATGGGACTTGGCGACTCTTCATTGATTACAGAGCCTTAAAAAAAATCAGAGTTAGGAACCGGTACCCAATTCCCAATATTGATGACCTTCTTGACAAAATCAAGGGGGAAAAGTTCTTCAACAATATTGACCTAAAGTCCGGCTACCACCAGGTTCCCATCGAACCAACTGATGTATGGAAGACAACCTTCAAATCTAAAGAAGGTCTCTTTGAATTCCTGGTCATACCCTTTGGCTTAACAAATGCACCAACCACTTTCATGAGGTTGATGGATGATGTATTGAGACCCTTCACCAAATCCTTTGTGGTTGTATATTTGGATTACATCCTCATATTCAAAAGAACTTGGGAGGAGCACATGCAAAATATTCAACATGTTTTGAACACTTTACGGTAGTACAAGCTATATGCCAACTTGGAAAAATGCTCTTTTGTCATGATCAGGGTCCAATAATTGGGCAACATTGTTGATGAGCATGGGGTACATGTTTATCCTGCTAATATCCAATTCATATGTGACTGGCTAGCCCCGACCACACTAACCAGGCTTCAGAGCTTCTTGGGATTGGCCAACTTCTACCAACGGTTCATGTTGGGATTCTTCCATATTGCATGGGCCCTCGGTGAGGTGACCAAGGGAGATGACAGGGAAAATGTTAGGTAGCTATAGAGGTAGTAGGGGGGGATAGAGGTCCCATAGTGATAATAGTGGAGACCATTCAAAGTAAGGTGGGATAGGTCCACTATAGTATTAAATAAGGCCCACTATGGTAGTTAGATATAATAAATGTAAGAGGAATTACTAGAAGGTTATAATTCTAGAAGGTTCCTCCTCTAGAATGTTCTTAGGTGGTTAGTAGCACTATATAAAGGGGCTCAATAAATGTAATGGGTCAAGAAGATAATTATTGTATTTGGAGTAGTAGCTCAATAGGAGGATGCCCCCTCGAAGAGGCAAGTGAACAAGAGAGGATCCCTTCCATAATAAGATCCATTGTATGGTGTTGCCCTACATCAATGGTTTTGATATAATAATGTGTGGTTCTTCTATATTGTTCTTTAAGTATTTGTGGTGTTTCTGCATGCAAGTATTTGGTTCTTAACAAGTGGTATCAAAGCACTTTCCTTGGCAGGAAGTGTGGGAAAATATTTTTTTTGCATATTTTTTTTTCGGAAAAAAAGAGGGACGCGACATTCCATATGATTTCTATAGGTTTTGGCACAAAATTTGAAAAAAATGGTTGTATATCTAAGTTCCTCTTAGAAAAACACTCATGTTAAAAAAAACATTGTCTGAAATAGAGTATGGGAAGTCAAGTTATTTGCATTTTAAAATTTGCAATTTTCAGGGGTTTTTATTTTTATTTTTATTTTTTATTTATTTATTTATTTATTTTTGTCGCGAACGATCGTGTGATTTTTCTGATTATAGCATCTAGGGCTGAATTTTTCAAAAACAAATTTCAGATCCGAGTTCCTCCCACAATTTCACCCAATTTCAAAAAACAAATATTCCAAATTGGAGCGATGGAAGTGAAGATATCGTTGATTTAAAATCAACTATTTTTGGGTTTTTTCATGATGACGACATGACTGCAGAGTTGATAACTTTTCATAGGGTGCTCAGATTGCTACCAGATCAATACCACTGGATAAATTATTTTAAGAGATTTATTTTGGTATATTTTATGTGGTGTTTCCAATGGTTATTTCCTCTCAAACCCTCAAAGAAATTCTACATATGACTAAAGCATTCAAAGCCCAATTGAATTACACATTTCATGACTTTGTAGATGGCCTCACAGATGATTTTCTTAGTATTAAAGATTCATTAGATAACATGCAGGAGATATTTCTTATGGCAGACATCATGGATGAATATAATCAATAAATATATGGTTGGTATTATTTTGAGGCCGATTGTGATGATTGGTGTATGGATAGTTGTCATTTATGGGATGACAACCACTTTCATATTTTATTTGATGACTCTAATCCACCTTCTGTAGAGAACATAAATGTGACAAATCAAGAGACAATGATTATTACCAGTGTCCATCCTGCATATTCTACAGTGGTATTATTCCTTCTATATTCTTCTATGACCCTTTTCCACTATGTGGATGGATCTTCTTATTTGGATCCACATGACAAGTGTCAGTATTTGGAGCATCATTTTGAGTTGGTTATTGGGTTCCAAAATATTCCATGGGGAGTTCACATGAGCACATGTACATGGGACCCAGGTTTACAATGGAGGTTGGACTACTTCAACATGGTGGCTTTCCTTTCTACATGGGACCTTGGTTCTCTAGTATCCTTCAACGTTATGGTACAAAATTATCCATGGGACCCTGGTATATGGTTGTACATCAAGCATTGAGGACAACACTTTCATACAAAGGATGGAATGTTAGGTAGAAAGAGAGGTAGTAGGGGTTGGAAGAGGGCCCATAGTGATAATAGTGGAGGTCATTCAATGTAAGGTGGACTAGGTCCACTATAGTATTAAATAAGGCCCACTATGGTAGTTAGATATAATAAATGTAAGAGGATTACTAGAAGGTTCCTCCTTTAGAATGTTCTTAGGTGGTTAGTAGCACTATATAAATGGGTTCAATCAATGTAATGGTTCAGGAAGATAATTATTGTATCTGGAGTAGTAACTCAATAGGAGGGTGACCCCTTGAAGACGCAAGTGAACATGAGAGGATCCCTTCCATAATAGGATCCATTGTATGGTGTTTCTCTACCTCAAGGGTTTTGATATAATAAAGTGTGGTTCTTCTATATTGTTCTTTGAAGCTTTGTGGTGTTTCTGCATGCAAGTATTTGGTTCTTAACATAAAAGTTCATGTGGGGGAAGGAACAACAAAGAGAATTCGATGATATGAAGCATTTCTTGTGTTTAGCTCCAATACTCTCCTTTCCCGATCTACAACAACCGTTTGAGATTGAGAATGATGCATATGACTATGCTATAGGCATAGTCCTCACTCAACATGATCATCTAGTGGCATACCATAGTGATACACTCTCAGACACTATCCGGAAATACCCCACCTATGACAAGGAAATGTATTTCATTGTAAAAGCCTGTCGTTAATGGAAACATTACATTCTAGGAAAGAAGATGATCATCCACATTGATCACAAGCCTTTGTAGTTCATACAGACACAGGGGAAATTGTAGAATGATCACCATTAGAAGTATTCCACCTACCTGCAACATTTCCATATCAACATCAAGTTTAAGACATGGATCTCAAATCGTGTCATTGGATGCCTCATTCGACCTCCTATGGCTGCACTCACCACCGTGATCTATTCCCATGGACATGAGGCATATGAGTGAACCCAACGTTATAAAAAAGATCCAGACTTCACCACCACCTATCAACTCTTGGGTACAGGTGCAACTGTCACTGATTTTCACATTTAGAATGAACTATTATGCCATATGGGTCATCTCTATGTTCCTACAAGCGAGCATGCAAAGATGATATGGGAAGCCCACTACAATCGGGTGGCAAGACATTTTGGCGTCGAGAAAACTGTGGCTGTTCCTCAGAAACATTTTTATTGGCCAAAAATTTGACATGACGTCAGAAAGTATATCATATCTTTCACTGCCTGTGCCATTTCCAAGCCAACCATCAAGAATGAAGGCTAATACACCCTTCTTCCTACTCCCAAGAAACCTTGGGAATCCATCTCCATGGATTACATGTTTGGCCTTCCATCCACCAAGAACGACAATGACTGTGTCTTTGTGGTCATTGGTCAGTTTTTGAAGATGGCCATCCTGATCACCACCTACAAGAAGAATATCACAATGGAATATACTGCCAATCTCTTCTTCGAACGAGTGTGGGTCCATTTTGGGATACCAAAAACCATCATATTCAACCGGGGCAACAGGTTCCTCAACACATTTTGGTCTATTCTCTGGTCAATGTTGGACACCAAACTCACTAAATCCACTGCTTTCCACCCCCAAATAGACGACCAAACAAAGTTCATCAGTCAAATGATTGTGCACATCCTATGCATATACAACTCTAAGAATCCATGTACATGGGATGAGAGACTCCCCTATTTTCAACACAGTTACAACAAGGCTCTCCATAACTCCACTGACCATAGCCCATTTCAGGTGGGACTGGGATTCCAAACCTTGGGTCCCATTGAGTTTTAACTACCTCTTGCCACCACACAGACAAATTCTTCCTATGTTTAGTCTGAGATCGACAAAGCCACCAAATTCATTGAGAGGAATCAACACATCCACCAAAAGGTCTAGGAGATTTTGCATAAATCCAATGCTAAGTACAAGCATGGCCATGATCAACATAGGGTATCGCACCAGTTTCAGGTTGGCGATAAAGTTTTGTTACATTTGCAGAAGGAGTGCCTCATAGGTCCCCATCGAAAGATACACCCACTTCTCTATGGGCCTTACACTATCACCAAGGCTATGGGTAGCAATGATTTTGAGCTCAACACTCCACCCTTCCTTGGCTTACACCCATTGTTCAATGTGGACCTCCTTTGACCATATTTTCCACCATTATTGGACACCTTAGAGATCGCAGAACAATTGAGACCAACAAATCTCAACCCTGACTGCATGGAACAAAGCTCCATTGATTAGATAGTGGACACATAGGTCAAGGGCACTTGCCAACAATGGATCCAACAACTCATACACCAAAGCAAGGGGCTCACCAGAGGCCAAATCCAACAGAAGTTTCCTCACCTGATGGGGGGACTCAACACAATGGAGACCATTGCTTCCTAAGGGGGGAGGATTGATCCAGGTGGATATTGGTGGCCACCCACCTATTCCAACTGGCTCCTCTTGTCTGTTTTTAGTTCAACACATTCTTCTGTACTTCTTTATAATTGTGGGTTATATACTTCTGGGGTTTTTTGAAGGCCTATACATCTTCCAAGTTGATACTAGTGGCCTCTCACCTAATCCAACTAGCTTATTTTGTATGTTTTCATGTAAACACATCTTGTTGTACTTCCAGGGCCGTTTTGGAGGCCTAAATAGTGTTTTTTTGGCTTTCCATAGTCAAACTATAGACAAAGTTAGAGTTTGATGGCGTAATGTGTATTTATCTGAAATACCTTTCCAACGGGCTGTCACGCGCCTAAAACTGAGGTCGTATGCAAAAGTTACAACACCGTGAAGTTGAGGTATCAACTTACCCATAGGGGCCCACATGAATTTTGGCGTTTCACCTCCTAGGGTTATGTTTTTGGATGTCTAGGGTTTTGGAATTCATGAGTAATATCAAAAAGGCCTCTGGAGCCTCATTGGAATCATTCTGCTGAGATAGATGGAGTACGTAGAAGCCACATCTCTTCTCAAAGATGGATACCACCATTCAAGCAAGTGTTTCAGTTCTGCAGTTTTACAGTTTCAACCCATTTTCATTTATTCAATAGAAGATATTGTTCACTGTATATCTATGTTATTATTCATATATCTTTGTTTATTGTATTTAGTCTGTTAATCAATCCATTCCGCTCCTAAATACAGATCACTTTGTTTCTTTGGAGCTCTACATTATTTCTTCAGATGTCCTTTCTTCCCACAATTCAAACACTTTATCTTTCCCAGTCTGGATTTGGATCTTCCCTTCCTATAATTCCCACAGTTCCCTGATCCATTTCCTCTATCCTTTTGTCTTCCCTTGTTCTTGAAATTCAATGCATTACCTTATTTCTCTCCTGTTCTTTTCCGTCGCATTTCCTCGCTAAGGATAACACCAACAACATCATCAAATTTTAGAGTGTTTGAACCATAGATAGAGTTACTTACAACCATGAACAAGCCATTCCAACTTTCTGGCAATGAACAAAGGATTATAAGAGCCCTGACCTCATCATCAAAGTCCACTTTTACAAAAATTAGTTGATTAGTAACCGTATTGAATTCATTTAAATGATCTGCAACAAACCCACCTTCTGACATATTCATATTAAATAATATCTTCATTAGAAATACCTTTTTGGACACAAAGTGTTTTTCATGAAATTTAGCCAATGCGTCCATCAGTTCCTTTGTTGTCTTTTCTTTTGAAATATTGAAAGCCATCGACACTTCCAGGCTTAGCCGTATCGTTCTTAGTGCCTTTCTTTTAAGAACCTCCCATTCTTTGTCCTTATGATATAAATAAACTTCCATCTGCATCTTCCATAACTGGTAGTTTTGGCTGTTAAATTTATCGACCCTAAACTTTCCATGTTCTGCCATTGCTCCCACTCGAACCAAGAACCCTCTTTTCCTACAAATTACCTTTTTCTCTGATACTAGTTGTTAGAAAAACAGGATCACCGAGAAATAAAATAAAATGAATGTAGAAATAAAAAACAGAAGATACATAATACAATAGAGACACAGATATACGTGGTTCACCTAGTGTGGGCTACATCCACCAAAGAAGTTGCCAGGCCCTTCCTTTTATTATCCAACAAAATAAAGCGATACAACCTACAACACACCCGCTGTAACTTCCTATTATTTCTCTCACAACATCCTCTCTCAGAATACAATATTCACGATAATACACAACTGCAATACAATTCCCTCATAAAATAGGGTTGCCTTCTAGGGAAAAAATCCCTAACATAATCTCTACCATCAGATCTATGACTAAATGATGAACGATAAAGATTGACTATGAAACTACAATATACATTTACATGACAATTTTTCCTTCGAGGGCTTCACCCCCGGACCCCCATTAACCCTCGAACCCCACAAGGGGGGAAGCCCCCTTTTCAACCCCCCCCGCATGGAGGGGTGTACAATCTTCTGAGATGTACAGTCTTCATGGGGTATAAACATGGCTAAAAACAAAGACCTCTCAATTAGGAAGATAATCAGGCTCCATAACTAACAACCCTAGGGCTACGGTTTGGTGGTGATTGAAGAAACTAGGCACATTTTGAGGGAGAAGGACCTTGGATCATGGAGAAGAGGTTTAGATTGAATAAATTTTTCCTTTGGATGCCTAGCGCACTCATCTCCAACCCAAAAACTTGACCTAAAGTGCCAAACATTGCCCCAAGGGGGTGACATCATGCTTTTTTAAGGGTTTCTAATGTGCAAAATCAAATTTTAAATTGTAAAGGGGAATAGTAAGGGTTGTTGACCCATTGATTTTTGGTTTACCCTAAACTAAGTGGACAAAATATTGTTAGAGGTTTTTGTGTAAATATATATCATTTCTATCTAATTTTATCATAGATCTCCCATTGTGAGAAGACTACATTGGCTGAAATTTTCGCTATACTTGAGCATTTTTGGTATCTCTCTCTCTCTTGCAAATGATTTTTGGTGTATCTCTTGATGAATGGATGAGCTAAGTTGGTGCACACCTATTGGAGACTCTTGTTCTTGCTTATGGATGGTCTGTCTTGGTGAAACTAGGGTTTGATATTGCAATTCTCTTGGTTTTGGTAAGGAAAATCTGCATTCTTCTTGCTCTTTTCATGATATTGTTGGTTAAAATCCTAGGATGAGTATAAGTTCATACACCCCCAATCATGTTCTCTTCATTTTTTAGTTTACAAGTCTTTTAGTGCAAGGTATCTCTGACGAGTACAAGAGTGTACACGCTCCTTGATATAATTTGAGTTTGGTTTGCATGCCCTAGGGAGTAAGAGGGTTTACGCCCCTAGGGATATTGTTGATATGACTTTTTTTTTAAAGACTCTATTCACCCATTTTTAAAATGCACTAATCTGAAATTTGAATTGGAGATATAAATTGTTTGCTTTGGTAAACGTGATTTAACGAGATATTGATATTGTTCAAGTTGGAATCTATTGTTGATGCTTTGAGGTTACAAAAAGCCTCTAGGGAATCTTGATATACTTAGTCTTCTTGAAGCTAGAGCTAAAAAAAATCTACAACCATTAGGGATGCAACAAGTATTCTCTTTTTTTATTCCTAACTCACAATTCAACTGTCAGAAGTTGCTAACAATTAACCCCTATAATCTACTAGTCCTAGCGCATCTTTTGGGTGTATTCTTTGTTTTGGTGACTGATTTTTCTACTGTAACAACTTGTTTTATACAACCATAAGGATGAATAATATCTCTGCAGTACTTGTTTCTTACAGTCTTGTTTCATTGCTAAAGTCTTATGGTTTTATACTATAGTTATACTAGTGTTTAACTAGCTTATCTCTTGCATCATTTGTTAGAATTTTAGCATATTTTTTAGTAGATATAGTAATAATTTGTTTTATTATATATATGTTTGTTGACTGTTTCAAATAGGGACAACACGATCAACTTTTTTGTCCACTTAACATATATCTTGTATCCTTGTTTTTTCTTGTGTCTCAGGTAGGTACTATCATCATCCGTAGGTACTTAAACTTCTTGGAAACAATTTGACCACTATTGAGACTCATTATCAAGACTTATTCCATCTAGAAACTTGACCTATAGGGGATTCCACTCATAAGTAACGTTTTCCATCTCATTTCCCCTAGGGTCACCCGAGATTCCCCCCATTGTGGTGATAATTTCACCTCTAAATTGACGTGAGTAACTATCTAAGGTGAAAGTGGGTAGGTATTCTCCTAGTTGTCACCATTTTTTTGGTTTGGGTCAGGATTTTCCCAACCTACAGTTTGTGCAATAACACACCCAACACCTACAATTTGTCAATGCCTTTATTTGCAACACATTTCATAGTTATCCATAAAGTGAAGAAGTCAACCCTATTATTTGTTCACTATCATAAAACATATTTCAATAATTTTTTTTTGAAATAAACAAAATTCCCCTTGCATCACGCATACCTGGGGTTCCTTGATAGACCTCATCAAAGAAACTCCAAGATTTTGAATAATCAATTTCATGTCTTTTGAGAATTTTTGGACATTTTAATTTTCTAGGTTTCACATGCCTCCATAAGAGAGTCTTATCTAATGTGCCACTTTCTTAGGATTTCTTTATTTTCTCTAAAAAATAATATTATTTGTAGATAACCATAGTCCCAAAATTACAAAGCAGGGCAAAACTTGACATGTTGCTACAAATTTATCAAAGAACTAGCTTTTGAAGCACTTTGACATAGTGCCTTTCTCCCATATGTTTATGTTGGAACATCAAGCATTGATGGTTCATCAAAATTATTCTAGAATTCGTGGGTCGGGTGGTCAACATCTGGAAATAGCCAGTCAAGTGATCGACTAGATCTCTACATCAACTAGTCGAGTAGTCGACAATCCTATCGATCAAACAATCAAATATAGCCAGTTGGTGGATTGACCAGCTGATTTTACCTTGTATTGATCGTGTTAGCTAAGCACTATCAGTATATACAATGGAGTTAGTTCTGATAACTATGATCCAATAGGTTAATGAAGCTTAGATAGGGATTCAACTGATTTACTCATACTAGTTAACCTTATAGCTTGTACTAATTACACTTGTTTGATTCTTTACACATAATGACTCTTTACATATCCATACGTCATATAATGTATTCTACCTCATTAATTAAGTCTAGCTACTACTTATCATAACAAGGTGATATCTAGCTAGAACAATGAATCTATCAAACATAGTAATCAAGCAACTTTGAACGGTGTTACTCCATTCAGGTAAGTACAATGAAAGAAGAGTACAATATTAGCCATATGAGTAAGCATCAATGGTCTATCCTATGTAATTACCTATATAGTAGAAATGACATGTATTCAGTAACATACCTTGTACTATGTGCTTATCTATGATTGCAACACTGAAACTACTTACAAGCTTATACCTGTTATAGATTCAATAAGTCATGTTCTGGGAATAATACACCCTTTCCATCATAAGGGATCCGTTTTAATCATTACACCATTAATATTACATAGATTAATGGACACAATAGTTCTAAGACTGGTCATTAGCTATGGAACAGATGGAGCATATATGACATAACAAGTGATATAAGGATAAGCAATGGGAATAAAAATATCCATTGAATGGAGTTAGATGGAATGCTTATAATACTTGTATAAACATGGGATAGTAATGGAAATACTAGTACCTGTACTGACATTAAAGGGTTGATACTAGGTAATACCGTATTTGACATATATGATGATTACTATAACAATAACAACATGGCCTAGTATGAATACCTAATCAAACATGTAGTGTGATATCTATAAGTAACAAGCTTGGATAACTGTATAGACTAGAGTGTCCCATACAATGAAAGCAAAGTAAACATGGGTTATATCAATCATATTGAACATATTCAAATCATTTTCCTTATATCAAATATTGTATCTAATGATTACGTAAAGAGCTTTATCATGATTACAAACCTTATACAAATACTACTTACATCATGTTAATTACAAATATTATGCTCTTATTGCTATGGTAAAGTAAGATACAAGGGATAATGTGAAGTAATGTCTAATCAAACCGATCAGAGCTTGTATTACTTGAATCCATATATGGGAAACATGAACATTGTATAAGTGGTAGCATAATTAACATAACTATGATTATGTGAACTTAGATCAAGCTTAGAGCTTAGTGTAATGTGATATCAAGATTAAAGATAATACTACAATTATTAGTACTATCACCCTTATTAACTCTATATTAGTAAGCTCCATGCATATGCTTTATGTAACAAGTATTAAGTCCATTGTCACCACTTACATGTTGAATCACTGTACATGTTTCCATAATGTATACATGATAAATAGTTCAAACCTTATGTTACACATTATTTTCGTCATCCCTATGATCGTCAATGATGTAAACCTATCTGTTGCCTTCAGAGGGGTCACAGTGGCCTGAGTTCCTAAAGAGAGAAGGGGGAAGAACTTCTCCTGAGAAAAAGAAATTGCTTTTTCCTATGTAAAAACCTTATAAAAAGGGAAGTTCGCAGGTTTCTATATAGGCAGGGTGCGAGAATGACCCATTCTCGCAGGTTTCACTATAGCCAGGGTGCGAGGTGTTCGCAGGTTGCTCTATAGCTAGGGTGTGAGAATTCCAACACGTGGGAAAAATGAGCGTTTTCGTGAATCTTCTAGAAGG
>SNQJ01S0117252.1:26596-54322 GCA_010110895.2 Picea sitchensis
CAAGGTTATCAAAAGTGGTTGATCTTCTTCATGCATGAGCAAGTGTGTGTGTCAGAGCTAGGATCCATCGAAAGGAGGTTTGCAACATCAAGGCTCAGGTTGTAAGTCTTTCTTTCTATCAATTTAATACAATAATATGTCCCTTTCCCATAAATCTAATGTCACTTTATTACATAACTCCTTGATCATATGTATAGATTAACTGTTGAATATATTGAGTTGTTTTCACTTCAATTGGTTTGAGTTGACCTGGTCTTGGCGACACAAGAGCATTGGAGTGAAGTTGGTACAACAGAGACCCAAGGAAGCGATCATAAGGTATGTTCATGATTCATGCCTCCTAGTTCATTCAATAGTCTAAATCTAGGGAAAGAGTATTATTCTATCCTGTTTTGTTCTAGATCGAGGTGGATCTAGGGAGATCGGTTTGTGTCCACACTTACGGATTAATCCTAAAACACCTTAGACCATAGAATTTATACTAGGAAGTAACTTATTACACATACTTGGTAGGATTTATTAGACATAATACATACATATCCTATGAATATTGGTAATCATTAGTGTTATATATTACACATTCCATTAGTGTGATTCATTATACCAAATATGTAACATTATAGAAAGGCCCTATTAGTAGAGAGTAAGCTAAGTTGTTTGTATGATTACAACTATGATTCAAGTAATGAAATGGTGATAATACTATGCTTATTAGGATAATCAAACACATCATGCATATTAAGCTCTTACTTGTTACATACATCTTGTAATCTTATTATATTCTAATACTATAACATAGGGAATGATACTAACATGGAACTTCATTATACTGATACATACAGATTCAATGCTTGTATAACTGGGATTATGTGCTTACTTGAAATGGTGTTTAGGCTATGTTCATAAACATGGTATCATTGGTGTTGGAAGCAGGACAAATCATAAGGAAAGGCTATTTTGGGAAGAAAGACATGCATGAGAAAAGCGACAACTGGAAGGAAGAGAAGCACATGCACATGCATGGAAGACCTAACGATGCTAGGGTTAGGGTTTTTGTAATACATTGTAATGGATTTTGAGCCAGAAACATAGATATAGAGATACCTAGGCAGTAGTTGAGAGAGAGACGGGATAAGAGGATTTTTGAGGAAGAGTCCTATTTTTTATAACTGGTTGTAATAATTTTGTCATACGACCCCTTTTTGTAAGTTGTTGAGATGTATAAGGTCAGGAGGGAAGATATTGAGGGTTAGATCATAGGCTGAGGAGCCTAGTGTGATCTAGTCTGCCTCGTAATATATCTCGACATGACTAAGGATGAGTTGTAAAGTGCGTGGCACTGTAGTTTTGGAACTGCCATAATATAAGAGCTTAAGAGCCATATATTTGTGGAAATAGCCCAGGAGGGGGTGAACCATGGTAAAACCTGTGTTATGTGATTGAATTCTTGTATCTCTTTTAGTATTTATAAGTAGATGTTAGCCTGATGAATGAATGAACTAATGAGTTGATTATATTACATGCATAATTGGGAATGACAGTATATTGATTTAATAAGTTAAATATAACTCTTAGCGCACACTTCTCAGATCCCCATTCAATTCTGGACTGCAAACACCTGAGTATTGCAGTCACCCATTAAGACTATCTCGGGTGAAACTGGGAAGTGCACTCTGTGCACTGCGTTGCCTTTTGGTTTACCAGGAGGGCCGATAGTTTTAGAGGATTTGTTGGAACCCCAATAGACTTGAACCTGGGTCAATCAAGTTAAAATTATAATGCAGAGATATCTAAACCAACAAATTTTTCTATTTCCGGTTGGAACAATATAGGATTGGGTAGATGGGATCTGTTGAAAATTTGTTAAAAGAGGGTAAGATATGCGGAAGGTGGGTCAAAAGAATACCAAATCGAATCACAAAAAGGTGAGAAGAATGCACCACTAGAAGGGGATGTTGAGACCATGGAATCCCATAAAGGCATAGATCGAAGGCTAGTTGAAGACAAAGGAGATAGAATTTGCGCAAAAAGATAACAAAAACCCTAGAGTAACACCACACAAATACCTTGAGAAGTACATGTTTACTGATCTGCATGAAGTATTTTTCTGTGAGTTTCCACACTTATTGCAGGAGTGGATATTGAGGTTGAAAGATAACCATGCAACAAACTGGATCCAAAAGTTAGAGTGGACCCCAACTTAGATTGAGTAGTTACAACATGTGAATAACAAATTCACCCACGCAGTAGATTTTTCGCTTGACAGTATTGTAGCAGGATTTATAAAAGAATTTGTAGTAGATACCATGAAGTCATACAACGCAACAAAGAAAGAGTTTCTACATGAGCCTCGAGGAAGGTATATTTGATCGATGTATACTTATATAAAGATACTTCTCCATAAAAAAGGTGTAATGAAAATGGAATCAAACATCTAAACTTCCCTGTGCGCATGGGGGAAGGGGGGAAGCACTGACACAAAGAGGAACAATGGAAGGAGAAATGGATAAAGGAAAGAAGGAGGAAGCCTTGGACCCAATCATGATGGTCGACAACCAGATCAAGCAGATCATGGCAACAACTAGAAAGACGCACAGTGGAGTACCCTACCAATGCAAGGTGAACACAAAGAAGAGAGCCATAGCTGCAAGGGAAGGATTGGAAAGTGATGAAGAGGAGGTAGAGGATCTCCAAGCTATGGAGCATATTGAGGAAATCCTCTGTGCAACATATGAGAGGAAGACAAGAGGTCTAAGAGCAGGAATAAAAGGCAACAATCCTATCCATATTAATTTCAGTGTGGAACCCATCAACCCATGTACGACTAACACACCAAAAAGAACACCACCGTTTAGACAACCGAATTTCGGGAGAAGGGAGATAGCAGGAAGTACATCTACACAAGGAACAACAACTAGGGGATCTAGTTCAGGAAGCATTATTCAAGTATCTACACTGCGTGGAGGTAGTAGTTCAACATTCAGGATGACAGGACACGATCCCACCATCATGTTACCATAATTCAAAGGAGAAGCATCGGAGGACCAGGAAAAACACCTATTTATCTGTGAGAATATCTGGGAAGAAAAACAGATCATAGATGAGGACACTAAACTTGCATAACTAGAGATTACATTAAGGGATCACACACTATATTGGTATATGAGTTTAGCCAAAAAAAATCCACCAGGGACAACCAAAACGATTGCGGATATCAAGAAATTGCTGATAAATGAGTTTCAGAAGCCAAGTTTAGAGGATCAGTACATGAACGTGATGATAGAAATTAGACAGAAAGAAATAGAATCTGATGGGAGATTGACCAGAGATTCAAGCGACTGAAAGGAAAGGTGAAATATCTCATGACAAATATGCAACACAAGAACCTGTTCGTCAGTTCACTATTACCACACTTAAAATATCCACTACAACAATGGAAGTTTCAGACGTAGGCATAAGCTCTGTATACAACCCTGCAACTGGAAGAAAACCAATATCAGAAGACATATCCAACCATCGAAGAGATGAAGGAGGATTTGAAAAACTTAACATTCCAGCTAAACCAGAACAAAAGTTCAGGACAAACGAGAAGTCGTTTGGTGTACCACATGTAGGACGAAAGGACACCATAAGAACAAATGTCCAACATTCACGCAGTATATGGTAGAAGGAATGACAAATCCATTACCAACAGGAGGACTATGGTGCAAAATCTGTAAGAAACAGGGTCACGACCCATATCACTACCCAATGATGCAAAAATACCAGACAGTCCCAAAGAGTTCATATTGCAACTTTTGAAAATCAGTAGGCCATGATGACAAATACTGTAGAACTATGGACTTGATGAGAGAGAGGACATCAGATGCATATAGGGTGCAGGTAGAAATGATGACCGAGAAAGCCACACCTTAGTTTAACCAAGTACTGACCCCATAGAGAATTGCACAACACCAGTATAATACTGCACAACAACCATATAATATCGCCCAACCTCAGTACAATCAAGCACCTCAATATAATGCGCCACAAGGAGATCGAGTTGGATACAGAGGCAGAGGACGATCAAGAGGAGGCTTTGGAAGAGGTAGAGGACCAATGGTATGTCACAACTGTCAACAACCAGGACATTATGCAAGAGAATGTCCACTTCCACCAGTGACTTGTATGTATTGTCGTGCATCAGATCATGACACAAAAGAATGTATTACGTTACTAGGGAAGATCCAAGAAAAGAGGAATCATAACAACCAAAATTTTCAATGGATTTCAGTGGAAGCGAGGGACAACAGGAGAAGCATAAACATAGTTACGTGCGGAGGATCTAAAACATGAAATGATGTAGTCTGACAAGAACCAGTACAACATCAGTGGGTGAAGAAGAATGTCGAACCAAGGACACAGTTCGACGCACAGAACGAGAAGGAAAAATTTAAGCAAGCTAGACAAGAATTCTTGAAGCCAGACACCGTGTCGACCTCAACTACGCAACAGAGAAAGGAAGTACCAGAGTATGAGATGCCTCCATCGTTGGATCATACCAAAGAAATGCAGCCCCTGGGACAAGTAAGTACAATCAAAGGATTTTTTCAATCATGTGTAAAACTATTGAATGATCCATCCTCTGTCAAAATATTGAAAAATATGTTAGAAAAATGTAGCATAGAGACAGACGAAAAACTAGAACAAAAAACAGTCAATCACCTACATACAAGGAGAAGAAAAAGTAGGGAGTTCAAGTTGAATTCCAACATCGGAGATTTCAACATGGGAGATATCATACTGGATCTAGGATCCGAAGTCAATGTATTACCGAAAAAGACATGAAAATGTATGGGAGAGCCCACATTAGGATATTCACCCATTCATTTGAAACTAGCAAACCAACACATGATTCTACCAATTTGGAGACTGAAAGGAGTGATGGTAGACCCAGATGGAGTGCACACTAAAGAAGACTTCGAAGTGATTGAAATAGTGGACGACACAACACCATATCCAACATTGCTCGGCTTGGATTGGGTGTTTGATAACCAGGCCATAATCAATTTAAAGACATGAAAAATGACATTTGAGTAAGGAGAATACATGGTCATTGCACCATTAGACCCATCAGAAGGGAAAATTTTTGTAGAGCCTACTTGCTTGGACTTGGAGGAAATTAACCAGTTGTACAAAATAACTGTGTGAGATGAGGATTACATAAAACCAAATGTAGATGGGATACTTAGTTGGCGGAGCATTACTTCATGTGTGTCAGACCCAGATACATGTTTAGAGAACTGGAAATAGAGACTACATGAAGTTTCCACAAGAACATGCAGAAGAATAGATCGTACAGTAAGATGGGTAGGTATAAAGATAAGGGAACCACACAGTTTCCATGGGGTAAATGATCTAGAAGCATTCTTTACATAGTACAAAGATGAAGTGTTAGGAAATCAGAGAGTCTTAACACTTAATATAGCGTTCAAGTCCACACCTGTAAGATGGTGGGGCACACACAAGGAAACAATCAAGGATTGGTACCAATGCAAGTGGTTACTACGCATAAGGTTTGGCACAGAATAGAAAAGCAACCAGCAACATAAGTACGATGGGCAGGGGGAACCAACAGAACACTTGGAGAATTGCAGAGTGTTGTGGAAAATGATATCCCCAGAGGAATGGACTCATCATTTCGTACATACCTTAGAGGGAATCCCAACAATCTGGTATACAGACCAGGAACAACGCAAAGGAACTATGAGCTGGCCAGTACTACAACAAAATTTTACAGTCACTTTCTCATTCGATCACGAGAACCCCAATATAGATGCAACACTTAAACAAATAAGAGGGGTGATATTCATTCAGGAACCATAAGTCGAAATCATAACAGAGGAACAAAAATGGAACATAAAGACAGTGAAAGAGCTGGTTTCATGCTACCATGTGCAGAAAGAAGTACCAGAGGAAGACGACCTGTGCGATATTCAGATTGAGGAAGCGAAAGGTGAAAGAGAAGTGGAAGGTCCACCTCTAGAATCATAAGTAATTGTTGTGTCGATCAAGGGGAAGAAAGTCAACATTGGGACAATTGAGAATCCCAAAATGGCTAACATCGGAGACTACTCAGATGAATAGACAATGGAAAGCATAACCAACTTACTGCGTGAGTACAATGACTTGTTCCCCACAATGTTTACAAAAATGAAGGGAATAGCAAGAGATCTTGGTGAAATGAAGATACCACTGAGAGATGAGGCCAGACCGATCAGACAATGACCGTACAGACTAAATCCTATATGTAAGCAAAAAGTCAAAGCTGAGATCGATAGGATGCTCGAAGTCGGAATCATAGAACCTATGGAAGAATCAAAATGGATAAGCCCAATTGTAGTTCAGGAGAAAAAAAAAGGTGGGATAAGAATATGTGTCGACTTGAGGAAGTTGAATGATGCATTCCTACATGATCCGTTCCCTACACCTTTCATAGATGAAGTGTTGGAGAACGTAGGGGGACACAAAGTTTACTCATTCACTAATGGATTCTCAGGCTACCACCAGATCAAGATAACATAGGAAGACAGATGCAAGACCACTTTTTCTACAAAATGGGGATCCTACTAGTACACAGTCATGCCATTTGGACTGAAGAATGCACCAACAATATTTTCTAGAGTAGTCATATCTTCATTTAAGGAATTTATACACCAATTTCTAGAGGTTTACTTGGATGATTGGACAGTCTATAGTCTGTTGAAAGACCATGTAGAGCTCTTGCAACTAATTTTAGAAAGATGTAGGCAGTTCCAGATATCATTAAATATCAAGAAGTGCATCTTCGAAACACCGTTTTGAATACCATTGGGCCATATAATATGCAAGCAAGGCTTACTAGTAGATCCTACCAAAATTGCAGTAATCGTTAACCTACCACCACCAAAAAAAATTCCATCAACTAAGAGAAACATTGGGACACACATGATACTACAATTTTTTTTATCAAAGGGTATGTGCAGATTACCACGCCAATGGAGAAACTGTTAAGGTAAGATGCAAAGTTTCAGTGGAATGAGGATTGTCAACACGGTCTGGATACACTGAAATAAAAAATGTTCATCACGCCGATACTAGTATTCCCAGACTGAGAGAAGACATTCCATGTAAATGTAGATGCAACAACCATAACACTTGGTGCTTTTTTGGCGCAGCCAGGAGCAAGAGATTTGGATCCTCCTATAGGAGAAAACTGTCAGAATAAAAGAAGAACTACAATACTACAAAGAGGGAAGGCCTAGCTATGGTCTACGCACTTCAGAAGTTCATACACTAATTATTAGGGAAAAATTTCAAGATGTTCACAGATCATTTAGCCCTTAAGTACCTAGTCAACAAGGCAGCGTTGGGGGGGAGAATCTGTTGATGGTTACTATTTTTTCAAGAATTTGACTTTGAAGTAATAGTCAAGCCAGGGAAGCTGAACGTAGGACCTGATCACTTGTCAAGGATCACGAACGAAGAGGAACCAAAACATTTAGAGGATAACTTTCCAGATGCACAATTATTTTCAGTTCAGATCATCGATAAATACTTTGCAGACATCATCCAGTACTTGAGTACAAGGACTACGCCACATGAATATAACACCACACAGAAGAAAAACCTGGTAGTCCAGGCTGCAGACTATCAACTTATTGTAGGACACTTATAAAAAATGGGCGTAGATAACATTCTGAGAATATATGTGCTAGAACATGAAAGACCAAGGATTTTAGTGGAATCCCATGAGGGAATAACAAGAGGAAATTACATAGGAAAAGATACCGCACATAAGGTATTGTGCGCAGGACTATGGTGGCCGACCATTCATAGAGACTCGAAAGAGTAATTCCAGAGATGCGATGTATGTCAAAGGGTTGGTAACCTGAATAGAAGGGAGGAGATGCCCCTGCGACCACATGTAGCATTGTAGGTATTTGACAAATGGGAAATAGGTTTTGTGGGGCCAATAAACCCACCCTCCAAGAGGACAGGAGCAAGGTACTGCGATAGAATACCTGACAAGGTGGGAGGAAGCAACACCAGTCAAATATTGCAACGCAGAAACAACAACACACTTCCTATTTGAACATGTGATCACTAGATTCAATTGTCCTAGGATTTTGATGAGTGACCAAGACACTCACTTCATTAGCAATACTATCAAGGCTATGCTTGAGGAATTTGAAGTTCATCATCAAAAGAGTACACCATATCACCCATAGGAAAATGGAACAGTAGAAACATTTAACAAAATACTTGAAAATGCACTGATGAAGATCTGTAATGTTAATAGGGATGATTGAGACCTACAAATACCAACAATATTGTGGGCATACAGGACCACATGAAATAATTTGACAGGACACACGCCATTCAGATTGGTATATGGAAAAGAAGTAGTGGTTCCATTAGAATTTTTGGTACCCAGTTTGTACGTAGCAACAATTACAAACATGACAAAACAAGGCACAATACAGGACAATTTGAATCAACTGATGATCATGGAGGAAGATAGGATCCTAGCAAGGTTCCACCAACAAGTACAAAAAGAAAGGGACGAATCTCGGCACAACAGACATATCAAGAGGAAACCTTTCAAGGCAAGAGACTTAGTGTTGATGTATGACAATAAATCCATTCAGCACCTGGGAAAACTCATAATGCACTAGTTAGGACCATATGAAGTAAAAACTGTCACAGATCGGGGAGTTGTATAGTTGAAGGAATTAGGAGGCACAAAACTCGGAGCAATGATCAATGGGAGCCAACTGAATCTATACAAGGATAGTCGACCACCCGCAACTTGAAAGTCACCGCACAGTGGAAAAAAAGAAAAAAAGAAAGTTATAGTACAAGATATAAAAAGTGAACAACAAAAGCATAGCGCACTGAAACTAGAAGGAGCACGCGCACCCGATCCTGATGGAGACAAGGCCAATGGTCAGTTCAAAGAGAAAACAAGTAGGAAAGGTGGCTACGACAAAGGAAGCACTAATTTCCGGCGGCTAGTGGAATTGAATGCCAAAAATGACTGACGGGACACCGCATTAATCGCGCCAACTGGAGACAGCAAGGGAAATTAATGGAAAGTACAAAGGAACTGATGGTTCATTTAATCCATAATCACGGTAACATCTTCGACAAGCTTCACATGACTCCCATACAAAGTAAGGAAACAAGAGAGAAAAGATTATTGTGAAATTGGAAAAGGCACAGAGTGATAGAGCATACGAAGTAGAGAGTGAAGTTTGTAGAGGTTGTAGAGGCTACTGAGCTCAGTGAATGACAAGTTTTTACCACCATGGAACCACCTAAACAAGGAGTACCAAGACAGACTGCTAGACAACCCCGAGGTAGGACCAAATCACAAACACAACCGTAGGGAACTATACACCAACCATCTCAACCACCAGAAGTCATCAATGTGGATGAAATACCATCTCTGGATGGAACACTAGTAAGCCCCACACCCATCGAGGAAGAAACCCAACATACAACACCTGTGAGCATGGACATTGATATTTCAGAAGAGGGGCATGGCCAACAGAATGAATATGCAGGCAACCAAGTGCAACCAGAAAACCCTATAGAAGCCCCAAGAGTCAACGTGACGACTCTAAACTAGGAAGAAATGACCACGCCAGAAGAGTCACAGAAAACCATGTCAGGACAACCACAGGAGGGAGAAATGGAAGATGTCACTGGCCGAATAGAGAAGTATGCTGAAGAATGAACAATGTAGGTTGTAACCTTGAGTCATCCACCACCATGAAAGGACAAGTAGACGATACCTAGGTCACCGTGTAGACAACCCACCGCACCAACTATTTTTTCACACATACCGGAAGGGGTACATGTACCAACAAACTTGTTAGGTTATGTAGAGAAATTGAGGTACTCATACCATGATGTAACAGACACAGACAAGTTCTCAGAGTTTTCTAAGAAATTCTACCTACAGACTGTAGGTATAGGACCCTTTGGGGAACCAATCCATCAACCACTCCAGTGGGTAGTAGGACTGGCCAAAACTGGGATTTTAGGTCTGTTGGACCTACCACACTTTGGGAGAGGCCAATATGAAAACAACTGTATCAAGTAGTTGATGGAGGTCACACATGGCCGATATATGTGGCTGGAACAACTCATCTCAATAGACGCAGAGCTCATAACACACATCACAGGGCTGCCATCACGGGGCATGGATCATACACAATTCCTTGAGGACAAAAGAAAGGAGAAATCATTGGATGAGGATATGAAGAATAAATACGACATCGAAAGGGGGTCACATGAAATCATTATCAAGCGTATTAATGACATCGCGATAAGAATGACCACAAAAATCATGGCGTGTAAGTTGCTCAGGAAATGCCGTAATGAGGAAGTTCCGGCCGGGGTTGTCGCAGCTGCAGCACAATGTGCCGAGGGAACCACAGTCAGCTGGGCCCCTTATTTGTTGAATATGTTCCTAGATGACTGCAAGGATGCGTAGGATCTGGGAACATAATTTCATTATTCATGGATGATCATCTTGATAGCCATTATGGGATGGAAGGAGTCGAAGTATGCATTTTTCACCACTAGACCCAAACCCTGCCACGAAGTGTGATACTTATCACTTGGAGTTGCTTCAGATGCCAAGAATAGAAGAATGAATGTAAGGATATCTCCGCTACCTACAGGAAACCATCGCCAACACTTGGAGGATAACACTGAAAGATGTTGCACACTATCAGGGCATAGCCAACTTCAAATCCACTAGACATACAATGTGGATCTAGGTGCGGAAGGACCCTGACAAGAAATGGCTACAACTGCGCTACTACATCACGGAGGGGGACATACAAATGGCCATCAAGGATTGGGAAGACGAATGGAGGATTCCAGTCCTCACTCGAGAAATACCTGTAGAAACAGAGGAGGAGGAGGCAAGATAAGAACACACACATGCTGAAGAGATAGGGCAGGAACAAACACAACCCCAGGAAGTAACAGTTCCCAAGAAACCAAGGATAGGTCAGAACAAGCCACATCAGAAGAGAGGGGGGACATCCAAGACATGAGTCTAGATGGTGAAAAGGAACAACACACATGCACCGTAGGTACAACATAAACAGGTTGAGGCAGCACAAGGAACTACATCAAGTGCTACTCCACAAGAGCCAGGCTAGACTAAGCGACCAACCACCCAGACGGGGGGTGCGCACAAGACGACGAAGGAACATATAATGCCTCAAGAATACATAATCACAAAGGATTATGCAGAAATGGTGGCCCAAGTGGTCCAGGATCGCACATTCAAGGATTTTGAGAATGTTGTGCGCCAAAGGGACAAAATTGAAGAAGAGATGACATACATGTGACAACTCCTCAGGAATATCAGGGAAGCGTAGGCAACCGACATAAACGTAGAAATAGGCCCATTAGCATCACATATAGGAGGAGAACTTGGAGCAAGTGAGCATGATACAATCCAAACAATAGCACAACCGAGCTCAACATTTCACGTCACACCCAGCATGGTGTGCATGTACGAAATCATGGGGCATACATCCCTGAAGGACTTGGCTCAACTACAACTGGTATTTCCATGGATACCAACCAAGGCCCTGTATAAATTGAAAGTCAGTGTCACACATGAGGTACAGTCTCATGCACGCATAGATACAACAAAATTGCAACAGGTAAAGTATAATTGGGATGAGCTAGAATTGGTATTCGAGTAGGCTAAGCTCGAGACCAAAGAAGAAAAGGAACACGTGAAGGGACTGGAGAAGAATGTGGTCGTAGCCTATGAGAAGATTCCAAAGAATGCGCAGACGAATGAACTCATGACGACAAAGAAGATTGATCAGATTATGCAGACAAACGATCAATACCAACAAGAAATCAAGAATCTCTAGGAGAATCTCACACCTACCACTCCACCGAAGGTGAGGTGGAAAAGGAAACAAGAGTTAAAAACACAGATACAAGAGATAAAATGACAAGTCCATGTGACAAACGACTTGTTCGAGAGAGTAACGTAGCTCTAGACGAAGCTGAAAGAGGATCAACAGGTCTAACAATGGGATCAGGAAGGAGAAAGGATAAGTGCAACTATCCAATACCTCAAGCAGAAGAATAAGACAATGTCGATCACAAAGTGCGTCAAAGGGGTGCAAGACATGAAGAAACTGCAAAAAAAAATCATAACTGCACAGACACAGAAAAAGGAGCACCATGATCAAATGGAACCTCTCCAAGAGTGAGCATCAGAGGTCATTGCACATGCAGAGGAAGCAAACACATATATGACACAAACCCAGGTAGAATGTGCAAGGATGGTCAACGATGATATTACAGTGAAGATATTGGACGTACTTAAGGAAAAGACCGTACAGGCCCAAATACAAGCAACAAAACTCATGGAGAAGTTCCAAGAGATCACAAGGGATATTGATGAATCACATAGGGGTTAGGTGGCTCGGGACGAGCCACATGTCAGTGTTGGGGGCCTGTTGGGAGCAGGCCAAATCAGAAAGAAAGGCTATTTTGGGAAGAAAGGAATGCACGGGGAAAGCAACAGCTGGAAGGAAGAGCAGCACACGTGCATGCATGGAATACCTAACGACGCTATGGTTAGGGTTTTTGTAATACATTGTAATGGATGATGAGCCAGAAACATATATAAAGATTTACCTAGGAAGTAGTTGAGAGAGAGATGAGATAAGAGGGTTTTTGAGGAAGAGTCTTGTTTTTGATAACTAGTTGTAATGATTTTTTCATACGACTCATTTTTGTAAGCTGTTGAGATGTATAAGGTCAGGAGGGTAGATATTGAGGGTTAGATCATAGGCCGAGGAGCCTGGTGTGATCTAGTCTGCCTCACAATAGATCTCGACCCGACTGAGGATGCGTTGTAAAGCACGCGATGCTGTAGTTTTGGAACTACCATAATAGAAGAGCTTAAGAGCCATATCTTTGTGAACGTAACCCAGGAGAGGGTGAACCATGGTAAAATCTATGTTATGTGATTGAATTCTTGTATCTCTTTTACTGTTTATAAGTAGATGGTATCCTGATGAATGAATGAGCTAATGAGTTGATTATATTACATGCATAATTGGGAATGACAGTATGTTTCTTTAATAAGTTAAATAGAACTCTCAACTCACACTTCTCAGATCCCCATTCAATCCTATACTACAAACACTTGAGTATTGCAGTCACCCATTAAGACTATATTGGGTGAGACTGCACAATGCACTATGTGTGTTGTGTTGCCTTCTAGTTTACCAGGAGGGCCAATAGTTTTAGAGGATTTGTTGGAACCCCAGTAGAATTGAACCTGGGTCAATCATGTTAAAACTATAACATAGATATATATAAACCAACAATTGGGCTTGAGTTTACATACCCTATGCTTATAACAACTTGGAGTTAGATGTTACCTCTATTGATCACATGGAACTCATACTAGTATGATTCAATAACTCTTACTTGGATAGCATAAGTATAACTAACATGTTTACATGAGAACTATTCTTATTCATTACATGTATATGTATAATCAACACTATCAACCTTTAACACAACTAGCACTTATAAGAGCTTAGACAACAAGAAACAATCCTCTTACACACTAGTTACTAAATCTTTCTACATAACTAGTATAGTGCTTACAACTCCAGATCAATATGATTACACTTGTTTCCTATACTTCATACTGTGATTAATAGTGTGTTGATTAACAAGAGTCTCAATCTATAGTGATAAAATAATCAATACCATTACATTACGTGAAACATAGTGGTTGTGTTATCCTTATACGTTATGTTCATAATATTTATGATATTACTACTAGTTACGAACGATCATTACAAATACGCTTGTTTCATTATTCCAATATAATATATGCGGTAAGCTACTTAAGCTCTATAAATAAATATCACCTATCTTATTACAGTGATTTCTTACAGTGAATCCATGGTAATCACACTATATCGAGCTAGTATCATATGAGTTCCATATCAGATCAAGTAGAATGAATACCATAAGTAATACAACTTATATATTGCTTGGTTCTATAGTAATATCAAATCACACTATTAGTAGAGATCATGGGTATATCTTGTGTATGGTTAGAATAGAGATGAAACCCCATGTATTATTGATAATTCTCGGGATTACAACCCATATAAATAACTCATCTTACTACTATGGGATTTTAACTAGTTACATATTACTATTGATTACCTATGTCATTTGAAATACAACCTGTACACCATATTGCTTCTATTCCCCTTGGTCAACCAAAAATCAGTATTAGGTAGTGATCAAACTTTACATCTCTAGGTATATCACCTTTCATTAAGGTTAAGTATTACCATTAGTATACGCTACCAACCAAGATATTAGTTCACAGTAAGCAAGCTCCAAATTTTATATCCTATGTATAAACATGATGTATTACCATTGCTATATCTACTTAATAAGAGTAATACAAGCAGTGGGTCATCATGTACAAGCTAATATAATCAATACTATTATGGAAATAAGGGAGTGGTATACCCATTGATATGCCAATTCTTCCTATATTAGGCATGTATTTTGTGAATGACCTATGGGAATCAAAGGGAATAAAGGAAAATAGACATGACCTATATATATATATATATATATATATATCAGAGATAAGTAACAGTTTGTATAGAATAAGCTTCATGAGCAGAGTAAGCATAGTCATCATGTAATCACTACTAGTTAGCTTGTGTAAATAGAGTGCGTTAAATAGTCTTATCACATATTATGAATCCCTATATTACGAGTAAGATAAGCACCAATAGGGTAAAGCTTCAATTGCATATGAATCAATCTGTAATGACTAGTTTGTATAGATATCGTAATCTCCATAATAGCTTACACATAGATTTGTGATTACTAGTTACTCATATTAGAAACATGTTATAGTTGTATCACTAATAATAGGTCATTGTAAGCTCATAGTCTATACATAGTCAATCTCTTGTAATTCAAAGATTATATATGCTTAAGTAATGAACACATTGATTCCATGAACAATGTAAGAGTAACAAGTGTTATAGTCATAACCATTGCCTTTAAGTTGATATGATTCTTAATTACATCCATTCCATATTACCTATCATGTTACGTATTTCTCCTAATATAACCAAGCTTCATATGTAAGGATGATGGAGATTCATTGTGCAAACTTGGCATACATGTTATCAACTTTCATAGAGTGATAAGGTTTGATTATCTAATATGGGTATATATCTAACACATAGCATGATTAAACATAGTGATAATGCTCTATACTATTTACCTAATATGGGTACATCCCTAATATTAGTACCATTAAACATATTGCATTCATATTCTATTCATAAGTATCATTAGTGTGATTGCCATTAATCTATACAAATTAACTCTTCTATCTAGTTGTACTTTATCCATAAGTATCACTAAATAGGCTACGTAAAAAAAAAATTCAATGTAGAAGCTCATATGCAGCTTCATCAAAGATATTTCACTCATACACCTCAATATACAACATCATCAAGCTTATGTTCTTCCTTAGTCACTAGTGGTGTTAGTATTAACACAATATATTCTGTGTAAGGCATATATGAAGAAGCTTAATCATATACACCTAATCAGAATCAAAGGGTATCACTTCATATTCATAGAGTACATGTATAAAGTTGGATCCCATTACGCATGATTCACTAGTAATAGCTATGATTGAGATATCACTATTTTATTACTATGATTACCATTACTCTTATTATTAACTGATACAAAGGATACCAAGGATGATTACATAACAAATATCACAAGGGGTTAGCTGTTTCCATATTAAGGAATAGTTTTAAGACCATTGAAACTATATTGGTTACCTTTGTTACAATGATGCTTATAGAAGCATGAACACATGTAATGATTAGGATAATTGTGTACCAATATTCTACCAAATCATGCTTACTAACATACCTCTAGGTTTGAATCCTAATATTTGAATCATCTATGTTATTTTCCTAATATATAGGATGGGTATAGAGTTGGGGTACCTGGCTAGTAGATTCATTGACTTGTAAAACCTATAGTTGAATAAGGAGCTTACCTATGACTTGATTCATCAACTGGGTATGAGGTAATTCCACAGGGTAAATCTTATACAACAAATCTATTAGGTTAGTAAGGACAACTGATTACAAAAATAAACATTTTAACCATCTCTATCTACAACATCATAGATAAGCACGAGTAAGAACTATGGTAAAAACACTAGTTCAATAAGGAGAACATGAACACCATAAAGTAATGGTAATAAGAGTAAGCATCAAGTAAGTAATGAGTACAAATCTTACTACTAATACTTACAGTAAATGTATTAGCTATGTAATATCCATAATGTATGAGCATATTGTATAGTGATTTGAATCTCTCTACTAGATGAACCCTAGTTATATCAATATTCTATGTAAGTTATTATCACAAATACATAGCATAGTTGTTGCTATCTTATACTTACAAAGCTCATAGGGTTAAGTTAAGATAATGCAAGATCTTATACTACTGTAATTGATTGGAACCCATTGATTCGAGATCTTCTACTATGAAAACACTCACAATAACATGTGGTTAGTTTAGACATGGTGGGATAAGGTTCAATGGATACATATGATTGATTAGGGATTTTCTCTATTTTAACTAGTAATCTTGTACAAGCTTGATAAGTTATGGTAACTGATAGTATATATTGGATAGTAGTAATGGGAATAGTTATGGTAATACTTCAGATCCAGTAATGATAACAAGGATACGAGTATTAGTGATAGTTGTGGAATAGTTATAATGATGGTAATATATATGAGTGATAGTATTGGTTATAAGATGACACTACCTATCCTTGTACTTCTACTAGTATGGATAACAAGTAATCAAGTTGATACATACCATGAGATTTGTGCAAGTACTGAATCATCATAAGCTCTAAGATGACTTGTGTCTCCATAAGTATTGAATCATGTTCATTCATATAGGTATAAGCAGTTGTTACAAATATCAGTGCATTACTAGTATTAAATATGGAGATAATGTAATCTAACTAGACTAGTAATAGAGATATGGAAACCAAGCCCAGATTAAGCTCTATTAGTAACCAATGATTCCACTTGTATTACTATATATTTATAATATCAATCATTACCATAAATAGCTTAAGCTTGAACACTATCTACTTATATTCATTCAATGGGAATAGTAAGCCCCTTATTATGATGTATTATCACGTAAGCATCCTAGTATTCAATATCTTACAAGATTCTATTAATAGTGTGTTAGTAATGCTTAATAGTAACAAAACAGACAAGCATAATTAGGATAACATAAGCAATGCAATTACTTCACTTGTATTGATTGAGACTAGTATTGTAATCACGTATTCTATATAACATATGCTATCATTGATCCAAACTATTACTTACCATACTAGCCTATGATAGATATAGTAGTATCAAGCTCCTGTATTCATGGTATCGTGTTATCTTTGTAATTAATGGTGATCATTGTACTCTTATACTAACTACACGCTATGCAATTTCAATATAACAGGTAATTTCTTATGAGACTTTTTTAGCTCTTTGGGTTGAGCTATCCCCTACTTTCCGGTATCGTTCTGCAAAGTTTATGGGTGGAGTGTTACTTCCTCCAAAAAATTTAGAAGGAACCTTGATCGAAAGTTTTGGTTTGGTTTTGATATATCTACCCTTTAGGTCCCTAGGTTTGTTCATGAAAGCGGTAAAAAATAAAAAACTATCATTGGGTTTGGGGGAACCTGCTATAACAGATGCGCAGGTTCTTACCTCTCGTCTTAAATCCCCCCACCACCAAACTAGTACTAATGCCCATAGATAATATACTTTATAGTTGTTTTCTACCTTTGGCCAACTCCCCGACAACGATGCCAAAAATGATGGGTAAACTATATGTACTAATTTCCCTCAATTAAATTGTCAACCAGGGTAAGTAAACTTAGAGTTGTGACAAAGTATGAGTTAAGGTAGAAATAAAATCTAACAGAAAAATTAACTAGCTAAGAAGATGGTTTACCCTAGGGATCAACACTCTTTTCAATTTTCAATTCTACTTTAAAAGATGACTTTTAGAATACGTTTAAACAACATATTCTATGTTAAATATACAAAACAACTTTTAACTAATGAGCTTTAAGAAATCTAGGACTATGAAGTATTTAATCTAAGTAAGCAACTTTCTAAATGAACAAACAATCTCTGAATAAGTAAACAATCTGCCAGAATTAACTTTACAGTGAACTCTATCCTTAAAGAAAAAACTCACAATTACTCTATTCTTAAAGCAAAAACTCACAATTACTTTTATCTTGCAGGGAATAAACCTTATCTTTACACTAATCTACCTAACTGAAAGTAAGAGTATTGTGACAATATTCAAATATGATGATTGTGTCTATGGTGGCAAATTACATCACAATGGAATCTAATAACTAATGACAATTCAAGTGGAATCAACTCGATGCTAACTTCTACGGAGAAATGTAGAGTATGGATGAGGTAGTCTATAGAAAGTTTTTCCATCATAAAAACAACATTAGATGTTCTTGTAATCCATATGGTCTACAAAAATTGTGCATAAGAGATTCAAAATCAATCACTTGTTCTACCACACTAATACTGGAAAATACTCTGTACATAATTAATAATTCATGCAATCTTACAAAATCATAATTGGTACTAATTAAAAATCATAACTAAAAATCATAACTAGGATATCATTGAAAATCATAACTCGAAATTATAACTAGGATATCATTGAAAATCATAACTCAAAATCAACTTTCATCTTATTATGTTGATGCTAGAAACAAGATTAACAAGTTATGCAAACCTACAGTTAGTATTTGAGGATTACAACTTAATAAATGGACACTGTCTAAATAACTACTCTGCAAAGTGATTTACAACTTTATGAAACATAGAAAAGAGTCATGATGGCATAGTTAAACAACTTATAAACAAATGAATTACAACCTGCAATCAAGATGTTAGGAATCAAAATATAAACAAATAAACATGGACACCCACAAATTCTCTCTCATACACATACAATCCAGGAAGCAAGCTGCAAATTAGAAGAGATATACACAGTGATACGATTTAAGCAAACAATTCGAAATTAGCGAGTTATGAAAGGAAAATGCGAAAATATAAATATGTACTGAAATGCACAAGCTACCCAGACAACTGGTGGACCCCCCATAAGGTCATGGCACTACTTCAATGGAAAAACACAGTCACAAAATCAATATGACATTGATATTAATCACCAAAACAGAGTGTACATAGAAATTGAAGATAATGTCTGTGTGTATATATAAAATCTGTGTTTCTTCATGGCATAAACAAAAATTATTTATAGAGTTTATACATATCTTGAGAGATCAACCACTGGAAGGGTTGACACTCTCTAAAAACAAAAAAATCATTAAATTTTATCAACAAAACGCATCTCCTCCAACAACCTCGTGCGCTCAAAATAGAGGCCGCTGCAACTACCCAAGTCTGAATGCGATGTGTTCCATAGCTAGAGGGTGTGAGTGGGAACAAAACCCATGTTTCCAATTTGACCATAGAAGTCCACCAATATGCTAACCGCCAAATCCACTGTGCTCTGAGTGCCGGATGGAGTGTCAGATGAAGGTCTGGATAAGGACTGGATGGAAGGTTGGATCACGTTTTTTGCTTGTTGCAAGCAAACAAGAAACATTAGGACATTGTAATCATTTAATTGAAGATGAATTAACATAAAATCATTACAAAACGATGATCACACATACCTCATGCTGTTCCATAGTGAATTGATGCTCAAAAATTGATAATACCTTTAAAAAGAGCTAAATAAGAGCATATAGTGTATAACTTTCATATGCAAAAGAGATTTGGTCATTGTAAAAATAGTCAAAAAACCAAATCAACATTTCTCCCATGCCTAAGAGTTTGCAGGTCCCTCTGCAACAAAAATGGGTCACCCAACATAGCTATTCTCATGAAGGAGGGGGTAGATTAGCTTTAGAAGCTTTTCCCTCATGCCTTGGGGAATTTTTCTTAGACCTTTTGTGATGTTGCAATTGCATCCTAAGACTGTGATTGGTGGTAGTCATCTGATCGACCAATCATTGAAGAGAGTTTACTTTTGCTTGCAGGACAACATTGTCATGGTGCAAATGTCGATCCACGGTTTCTCATTCTGCCAACTTTTGAAGCAACTGAGCATTCTCTTTTTTCAATTGCTCAATAGATGGGGTTTGATCAGATGGCTCAAGAGAGGAAGGCTTAGGCTCCTTAATAGATGTAGAAGGTATATCAATTTTAGAAGAAGGTGTAGGCATCTGGGAGGAGGGAGTAACAATGTTTCTATGAGGAAGACTTGGTGTAATAGGTTCAAATTTGATCTCTTTATCGGGCTTATAATACTCTGCAGAAACTTATTTAATTTTTTTATGGGGGTTCTCATGGTCAGAAGACAATTGAATAGGATCCGAAGTACTTGGAGGTTTTATATTGGACTTGCCACTCATACTTCGGGTGCTTCTTCAAAATGATTTCCCCTTGAATTGATTATCTCCTCTCCTCTTTGTAGGAACCGAAGGAAAATATTGATGAAATGAATCGTGTAGCTTATTAGGTTTAGAATCGATAGGTGTTGAAGGTAATTGGGAATTATTGACATGCTTCTTAATTTTCTTACCAGACGAGGCTATAGGGGAATCAATAGTTTTCTTGGATTTCTTATTAGGGAGATAGTTTGAAATGGAGGGTTTGTATTTTTCGAAGAGTGAGGATTAGGTGGGGTAACAATCCCTGAATCAATCGATTTCTTTCTTGTCTTAACTGTGATACGGGGATTCAAAAATTGGTAGACAAAATCTTTCCATGTTTTACTCTGTTTTTTCAATTGGTAGAGGAAATATTCCCATGTTTTACTCTATTTTTTCAATTATGATATAACAAGCAATTTAATGAGGCCATGGTGAAATAAACTGTGGTGAGGGTTGGCCAAATTTTTACGAACTTGGGAAGACATCTTCTCAAGGATTTTCAGAAAATAGAAGGGAAAATTCAGGGGTTTGTTGAATTGAAAATGGGCCAAAAGACAAAAATGGCAGGCTTTAAAAACATAGTACCTGGTAATTACAATTAGAGGGTTGATTAATTCATCTTTTATCCACTCTTTCGAATACCCTTTGTCTCCAAAGACATTTTGGTATTCGGGCTTGAACACCTTGTTATAACTTTGGGCCTTGGCGTGGTAGATGATGGTGTTTGAACCACCAATCCCCAACCCATGGTAATTTCATGGCCAAAGTAATGGATTCTTCAGATACTAAAAATACCAGATACCCTATGCAAGAAAGTCTCCCATCGAACCCAAGAGAGAATTGAAGAGAGACGCCATCATCGTTCCCCTACAGACTGGCAAGGAACGGTCCCCAACCAGAGCGGAGAAAGACTTCTTGACACGCTATGAATTTAAGAATGACCAGTAGCTCAGTGTAGGAGGACGGTTCATGATGGTTGGGCATGGTTACAGAGCAAGAGATGAGTAGGAGGCTGAAATCGGGCAGAGGGTGAGCGCGATATAGCAATCATATGATGAGAAAAATAGGCAGGGAATGATAAATTGAGACAAAGTACCCGTTTCTTAATGCAATTGTGATGGAAACTATTGAATCGTGGGAAAATTCATCATACATGAATACCATGTGTGATCATAATTGCGTCTAGTTTGAATTTGAATGGTTTTTACTTTGGAGGTAAAACAAAATCATGTAAGAAATTAGATCAATGTCCAAGTATTCAACTTGGACATTTGATCATAAAATGCATTTGTAATTTTAATTTGATCACAAAATGTAAATTTAAAAATACACCATTTAATTCATCTAATTCATCACTGCAATGTGCGTAAATCAATTCGAGTGATCATACCTGAATGCGATCATGATCATTTACAATGTATACAATACCTCTTTCGATCCTCCAGATGGAACTCCATCCGGTCCTCCATATGGCACTCCATCCGGTCCTCCAGATGGCACTCCATCTGATCCCCTGTGTAAGTTAAAACTATCCAATAGTAAACAGACATTTGCCCATAGCACTCATATTGGACGATTTCTGGAAGGAATGGTGAACAATAACATGGATAGGATGAGCATGAATAAGATTATCCATTTTTTATTGCCTTTGTCATTGATCTGTAGCAATAAAAACAAATGTTCCTCTTTTCATAGGCTTGTAATACATATGGCAGTGTTTAGCATTTGTTATCGATCTGTAATTGTTACAAGGAACAATTAAGTGTAAGAAGAATTTCATTGAATTAGATATAAACATAAATAAAAATGCACAACAGGCTTATAACACACAAAGTTATGTCAACAGTATAAAAATTATCATACCAATACAAACGACTGCTGATATAATAGCTCGAGTTATTGTAAAAAAACAATATGACAGAGTTTGACATAGATCCTAATTCCTCTTCTCATGGCTTGTAATACATATGGAATTGCTTAGCATTTGTCAACTCAGGGAACCCCTCCCCCACTCCTAAGTATTGTGACACCTCACAATCAAATATATAGGAAACCAGTCAATCCTCCCAGTAGCCTAAGATTTACAATTTCCAAGTGTAGAGATAAATTTCACACATTATTATGACAAGACGATTAAAAATATGGCCCCATTTGTAGGAAAGAACATCCTACATATAGTTAAGAATAGGTAGTTGAGAGAGTCTTAAGATTGTATTAAAGTTAGTTCCCAATGGAAGATTGATAGAGTTCATTTACCTTTTCTTAAACATGCATAATTCTTTTCAGCTTTGCCTACAAGTAGTGTTGTACATTAGGACACATTTTAAGATTTAGGAATTTTATTTATTGTTTGTCAAATCATCACCCTCTGTAGGTAGAATACCCCACTGCTAGCAAGCTTGTTCACAACTCTGACGGGTTTACCTAGTCATACCATAGGCTAGTACCCGCTTCCAGCAGACCTGTTCGATATCCCAACGAGTTAGCCTCTTACACCCTTTTACAACAGAGACTGGTCCACCATATTTTAAGATTTGTGTATGAATATTTATTTTTGCAAGGAGATGGGGAGGCAACTCTGACAATTTTTTTATTATTTTGGAATGGGGTTCTATTTAAGTTAGAGGGTGAATCTTCTTTATGCATTCCTTATAGATTGTCCTGATGTAAGGGATACTTAAGTGGGCGTAGCCAATCTAAAGATATTGTATAGTCAATAATTTTTAATGTGTAGTGGATGGTACCATTGGAAAATAACAGAAAGGTGTCTTCAGTGCCTACTCATTTTTTTTTTTGAAGTTATATTGATGTTTCCATGGTTAACCACTAATCATACCTTCTTGCTACTCTTTCATAAAGATACTTTACTCACCTGCTCATGGTTCTTGGGGAAATTGTACTAGTAACCTACAGGTTTTATAAGACAAAGTGTCACTTCCTTATATCCTCTAGTGGTGGAGGTTATGAGAAACTTCCATCAAAGATGCCTTCAGAGAAATGAAGATATAAATCTTGTAAAAATGGCTAATTTAAAGCAGACAGTTTCTAAGCATAATAAAAAGTTATTATCCAATTGGTGCTTAAGCAGACAACTGAGTTTAAATACAGAAACATATTATTTCGAAGAAAAATACTTCCCTTTTTGTCTCCTTGGAGTTTTCCACTTGTTGATAGATGAACACCTGCAAAAATCTTTGAAATTGTTTATTAGAAAAAAAAAACACATTCTAAAATATTTACATATGTACAATCATAAATCAAAAAAAGTTTCAAGAACAGGGGGAGGGAGAATAAACTTTCCCATCCACCAAGGCCAATGCCTTGTCGATTGACATGACCTGTAGAAAATATTCTTTAGAAATGGGTCTGTGGTAAAGTTTAAGTCGGTGTCCATTCACTACGAAAGAGACTTGTCCATCATCAATTTTTTTTATCTTAACAACCCCATTATCATACATGGTAACTACCTCATAAGGACCCAACCATCGAGTGGTAATTTTTCCTTTAAAAGTTTTGAATCGGGAATCAAACAACAAATCCCAATCACGAGGTTGAAATTGTTTCTTTTTAATAAATTTATCATGCCACTTTCTCCTCTGGTTTTGAACTAAAATTGTCCTTTGGATAGCATCTTGTCTAATCTCATCCAATTCGTTCAATTGTAGGTCTCGTTGTTTTTGTGCATCATCTAATTCTAATCCCAATTGTGTAACAACACAAAAAGTCCTTACTTGGAATTCAATTGGTACAAGTACTTTTTTTCCATAAACTAGTTCGTATGAGGTATGCCCAATGGTTTTTCTCCAGGTGGTACAATATGCTCACAAAGCCTCTGGAAGTCTATCATTCCAATATCTACGGTGTAATTGGACAGTTTTGGTTAATATAGTTTCCAATACTTTGTTTTTTGACTCTACTTGGCCATTAGCTTGTGGGTGGTATGGATAAGACTTACGATGATTTATCCCATATTTTTTTGTTAATTCCTTCATCAACTTAGAAGTGAATTGTGTACCCTGGTATGTGAAAATATCACGAGGAACACCAAAGCGGGTAAAGATATATTCATAAATGAACTCAACAACATATTTTTCATTAGCCCTAAATAAGGCTTTTGCCTCTACCCACTTGGTGACATAATCTGTGAAAACCATAATATAATTCTTCTTACGAGACATGGGGGAAATTGGTCCTACAAAATCAAGGGACCATTTCTCAAAAGGTTCTATCATAACTTGGGAACATAAGGGAATTTCATCAATTGATGTGGGTCTTCCTATCCTCTGCCAACTATCACAACTTCTCACATATTTGGAAGCATCCTTAAAAATGCTAGGCCAATAGTAACCTGAATGTAAAACCTTATTTGATGTATGTTTATCGAAAAAATGTCCACCACATGGTCCATCATGAAAAATTTGTAGGATTTATGCTATCTCATATTCCTAGACACATCTATGAATAATCAATTCTAGTCTAGTACGAAAACGTTCATGGCCAACCTAGGAGTAGTTATCACTTTGCGTTATAATTCGACTCTTTTCATGAGGTGACAAATGAGATGGTAATTTTCTAGTAGCCAAAGAATTTTCCATGTCTGCAAACCATGGAGTGTTTACGGATATGGAAAAGAGATTCTCATCTGGAAAACTATCATCAACAAGAATACCATCACCCTCATGATTAATGCACGAGAGAAAATCATCTACTAAGTTCTCTTTTCCTGGTCATTCAAGGACGATGATATTGAACTCTTGTAATAAAAGGAGCCACCTAGTTACTCAACCATTGGTAATAGGTTTGTTCATGAGAAATATAATGGAAGAGTGATATGTATGTACAAACACCTCATATCCTGTGATATAATGGCGAAACTTGTTGATGGCATGGACAACTGCCAATCATTCTTTTTTAGTAATTGTATAGTTTATCTTGGTGGGGGACAAGTTATTACTCACAAAGTAAATGACATAGGATTGTTGGTCTTATTTTTTTCCTAATAATCCTCCTATTGTAGTATCAACATCAATGGATATATGAAATGGAAGGGCCCAATTGGGTCCCCTAATAACTGGTGCCACATATAATTTAGCTTTTAGAGTTTCAAAGGTGGTTTGAAAATAGTCTGTCCAAAGAAAATCAACATCTTTTGTAAGGAATCCAAACATTGGTGCAACAATCTTTGTAAAATTATCAATAAATCACCAATAGTATCTGGCATGTCCAAGAAATATTCTTACCTCTTTTTGAGTCTTTGTAGGAGGAAGTTTGATGATTACCTCAATCTTAGCAGGATCCACTTTAATCCCTTTAGATGAAACATGATTCCCTAAGACTACTCCTTTAGTCAATAACATTTTACACTTTTCATGAATTAAGGATAGATTCATTTCTTGACATCTAATAAGAACTTTCTTCAGATTATAGAGGGCTTCCTGATAAGTATTACCATATACTGTAAAATTGTCCATATACACTTCCGCACAGTCATGAATGAGGTCAACAAATATCCCTAATATTGCGCATTGAAATGTGGCAGGGGAATTACACAAACCAAATGGTAAGACCGTATAGGCATTGGTTCCCCAAGGACAAGTCAAAGTAGTCTTGTCTTGATCCTCAGGTGCTATGAGAATTTGGTTGTATCCGCTATATCCATCCAGGAAGGAAAAGTATCACTTCCCTAACAAGGTATCCAAGACTTGGTCAATGAAGGGAAGAGGAAAATAATCCTTGAGAGTAGCCTTATTAAGTTCCCGAAAGTCAACACAAATTCTCCATTTTTCGGTTACTTTCTTTGGAACCACTACAAGTGGGGATACCCATTTACTATCAGAGATTGGATAAATAAAACCAACATTCAATAGGTTTTTCATTTCCTCCTTTACTATATCCTTTAGTGCTAGATTCATCCTTCTCTGGGGTTTCCTAGCAAATTATGCATGGGTATATATGTGATGAATGCATGTGTCAGGGTGTATACCCTTCATATCGGTATATTCCCAGGAAAATTCTACGGATTGGTCCTTAAGGACATTCAATAATTGTTCTTGTTGATCTACATCTAGTTCGGAATTTGTATGTAGGAAATTCCCAGGACTAATCTCATAAGGCATGGTATAAGATATGGTAGATTCATCTATCTCAAAAATAAAATATGTTGAAGACAAAGTTGATGGGTCCAACTGTTCTTGAAATTCTTCACCTAACATATACTCAAATTGGGGAAAATATTGTGGAAAATAAATTGATTTAGAACATTCTACATTGTTTTCTCTTGAAGTGCCCAAGAATGATCACTAGGCAACACAGGTTCTTCCCAGTTCTCATTCTCATATGGACATTCAAGCCACTGTATATTCTCTATAACAGGTTGATTTGGTGGGTATATGGTAATCTTCTGTATAGAAAGTCCATTAGAGATAGTCATTTCACCTTCTCTACAACCAATAAATGCATTGGTTGTGGCCAACCAAGGTCTTCCCAATATAACGTGATGCCCTTTAGTAGGATCCTTTGAATGAATGACAAGAAATTCTACTGGATATTAACATGATGCTAATGTGACTATGATATCATCCAATATTCCTTCAGGTATAAATTTTGTCTTATCTGCTAATTCCAAAATAGTTGGTGTTAGCACTTGGTAAATTTCCTAGAGGTTGAAAGAGAAGAAATCTACAAAGGTAACTTTATCCAACCACTTTTAAAGCTGGGATATAGCCCTTCCAACTTCAGAGAGGGATCTCTCTATATGATTTAGCTTTGTTTATAACTTTAGATGTTAGGCTAGGTATAGAAATAGGTAGGTTTTGTTGTCAAAGTGTTTTTAAATTGGTTGAGACAGTCTACACTTCCATTGGGCTATGGGNTGTATTTAATTAAATATGAAATACCACCAGAAACGAGAAAAGAAGAATTCCACAGGGAGAGATAATATACTCACTGGATTTTTTAGTAGCTTAAGTGATGGACAGAAGAAAAGAAGAGAAAGATAAATTCAACTAAGAAGCAGTTAAGAATTTCTTAATTGAAAACATCAGAAGATAAAC
>SNQJ01S0117255.1:29081-53457 GCA_010110895.2 Picea sitchensis
TTTTTATGGTTGTTCTTTACGCAAAGGGGTGCATGGAAGTGAAACAAATGGAATTATGACTCAGACCCAAAGAGTGCATCAAATATGATAAGCAGTCATTTTCTTTCGATGAACATCTATCTAAGGGAGAGAGAAAGTTCTTTTCACTAACAAGCACAAATACGGGATGCCCTCAAATGATTCTTTTCTCAATCAAATCCTGATGTAATGAAAAAGCTTTTAAATGCCTTCTAATATGCACAATCAATCATAAAGATGTCTTTTATTATTTGCGTATGAATGATGATCAATACAACACAATGCTCGTCTTGCTAATTATCTTTCTTGTATGAATGAAAACCAAACTAGCACAAGCAAAAGTCACGCAAACAATACACCCTTTCGTAGCAATCAAAATGAAAAAGTGAATGAAAAGAAACAATCAAAGAGAAAAGCAAACTTAATACCCAAAAGAGAAAGTTGAAGAACAAAGATCTTGACTGTAACCAAGATAAATAGGTCTGTAGGCCTTTGATGACCTTCACCAAGGTTTTTACTCAACTGATGGTGAGAGAGAAACAATGCATGGGTTTCGAACTTCACTCAACAGGAAAAACTCAATGAAAATAGTGAAGAAGGCTACAAGATCCAACTAACAAGATGTTTATTCTTCAAAGAAGGACAGATGTCAATATTGAAAGGGAAGAAACACTAACTCACCAGGTCACTCAGCAGGAGAGACATAGAGGCAAAACCTAATCAAAGCAATTCTGGAAGGTTTTTGAGCTAGAAAGAGGCTGGCGCTCTGTTGCCAAGGGAAAGGAGCATTATAGCGCTCTGTGAAAGGCTATGGGGAAGTGCTGGTGCTCTATTAACACTAGGACAGGGGCACAAGGGTCTAAAAGCCCCAGAAATGTCAAAAAATCAAAAAATTGCAATTCAATTCTGACACTAATGCTGAGTGTGATGAGGTAAGGAGCCAATCAGCTCATGAAACTAATCAAAAGAGGGGTGAACCAGGTCTGAAACAATCAAGGGATAGAACAAGGTCAATGAGGAGAAAAATCCAAACAAGAAGTTTCGATTTTGAGGCTATCTCCCCAGCGGAGTCGTCAGATTCTGTTGTAGGAAAATCTCCCTGCGGACAGGTAGATCGCCTCTAAGAGCTTGACCCTAACTCTAGACAGAAAATGATTAACATGGTCACTGACTTCCTTTCAAATCTATCTAAACTAACACATGAGAAGGAAGGATGACAAAAGTACCTTTAATAGACGTTTTTCCATGCACGCTCCGAGTTGTGCTCCAATCCTTTGCTCCTCGCTAAGTTTTGTGGACAAAACAAGATACAACCACTTCCTACTCTATTGATATTATCTTGAAAATAGATCTATCACTTAAATGATAAGTTCGTGTGACATTAGACACAAACTAGAAAGAAACATGCCAAGCATGTCATATTGATGAGAATAACGACAGCAGTACTTACAATCGTAGATGCGAATGTGACAACTTCGTCAAGTCCTCTTCATCTAACCCTTGCCTGAAAGCTCCACAACCTGGACAACAACAGCTTCACTGATCACTCTCCTTTGGTTGACTGTGAGTTTCCTCCAAGGTCATAAGTTTCATATCTTCAATTCTTCCCCCCTTTCCACCATCATAGAGTCTGTTTATATAGGTTAAGAGGAGTTTAACCTCTTGAGTTATCCTTAGAACAAGTTGGGAACCTTCTCCTTAGATCATGGATCTCTTGATGAAACCAAGAATTCGAGAACAACTGCCTCCTAATCTCGAAAGATCCTCCCCTTACCCTCCTCAACGGGCCAACTACTACCTCAGATTAGGTAGTGCTCCCTTAGAAGGGGCATCAGAGCGCTGTAGCACTCCCTGGTAAGCCTTAGGGTAGAGCCAACGCTCTCAAGATGAGCAGCGCTCGTTCAGAGGGGGCTAGGGAGCGTTATAACGCTCCTTGAAGCCTTGTAGGGGAGCGCCAGTGCTTCCAGGGCTGTAATGGGGGAGTGCTCCTCCTCCAAACCTTGTTTCAGGACTTCCTTCAGGTGTCAAGAGTTTATTTGACTTCAGTAAACCAGTTCTCCTCCTTCAAATCAAGCATGTGAGATGTTATAAGTGCCTCCTTAGTGTCGTTTGACATGGCAGTATGTCTAAACATCATTTGCGACACTTATGACCAACTTGCGACACTTGCGAAAGTTGTAAGGAAGATGCGACACTTATGACAATTGAGAGGGACATGCGACACTTATCCAGCTGAGCAATTTTGACGTGTAACACCGAGGTTTGAAGAGGTTAAAGTATAACAATCGAAGGAAAAGTTCCTCCTCACAAGTTACCACCAAGGTCAGAAAGTCCGGCTAATCAGCCAATAAATGAAGTGTATGCCCAAATGAAAACACCTGCTCAGAACAAGACAATAACAATACAATATATATATGCAGGCTATAACTCAGTGGGTTAGTTCTTCATGTGACTATCTGACAATAATATATAAGCAATGAAACAATAGATATCAATGGCTTCAACGTTTTATCAATATAGCAATGTAAGAATATCAATTCACCAATAACTATTGAGATGATGCAGCAAACAACATATCCAATCAACCATTTACTAAATAAATGCCTTTAACCATCATCTAACTGCTTATTTTCAACATTTGCTGCGTCAAGATGAGATAACCAACTGTGACGCCAGCCTTAATTAGGGTTAGTTTGTTAGTTAGGGTTTCAAGAATTAGAGTTTTAAGAGTTTGTTTTGGACACTATGACCTCAACATTGTGTGCCTAAGATCAGTGCCTAAGGGTATATGGAGTCATTTTAAGAAGAGGATGCAAGTTTGAAAGGATAATAGGCTAAAGACAAGAGGGAAGAGTTCTAGAGTGCTGCAATGGCAGGGCCCTAGAATCAAAACCCTAGGGGAAAGAGGCTCACTCCGGTGTTGCTTAAGCAAGGCCTCGTGCTCTTTCCTCTTTCTTTAGGTCAAACTTGGCAAATGGATAGCATAAGAAGAGGGTTAAACAAGAGGATTTAATGAGGGAGAGTGTTTTGAAGACAAGGCTCTATCACTAAAACCCTAAAAGATGGACGACCCTAGGTGTAGATAACCTAGGCCTAGGACGTCACCCTCCTTTTAACCTTTAAAATCAAAACTAGCTTAAGGGAAAAAGTTAGACGAGTGTAGCAAAGGCTAGGCTCTATCTTCCTCCTTCAATGGCTAAATATTTCTCTCTAAGGGGACATATGACAAGGACCTACTTGTGTGCTTGTCACCTAGGGTTTTAAAATCAACAAATTTATAAATTAATGCAAGAATACTAACTTACAACCATTCAATCAAGAAGTTTTGCAGGAAAAACACTTACATATCATGAAGAAAAGCATGTGCAAACCCTAGTTGTAAACCTTCCTCAAGAGAAATGCCAAAATATGCCAAGAAAAGCCTCCAATCAACAAGTGCGCCTCACTTTCAAAGATCAAATACCCAATAAGGGCGCAAAAATCAGACCTCACAAGTGTGAGTTGTTGTGTTATGTTCAAATGAGGGAAAAACATCCTCAATATATAGCATCTCATGACCTTTAATTTAAAAATAGGTCATTAAAAATAGCCGATAAGGCTACAAACCAAAAATCATACTATTTTACATTAAACTGTCAAATAAAACCCTAAATGAGCAATAAGAAAGACGTCAAGCCCTCCTGAGGGAGATGTTGCCCCTTTTTAGGGAAAAATACAACACAAAATGACAAACGTTGGCCCTCTTTGGGCCTCTAAACTCTGCCACATGTGCCAAACTGCCCTGCCAAACTGCCATGCACTGGAGGTGATGTCAAGGGCTCTTAGATGACATCTTGGGCCATCAAAAGGGACACATTCCACCTGCAGTGGGTCAACCCCCCTGGGCTGGGCACAACCAAAGAGTCCTTGATGAAACATTCTTCTTCTTCTCATGTGCAAAGGCTCAACCAATCACTATCCTATCTCTGCCCCTGATGGGGTCTCAACAACCATCTGATGGGCTCTTCATCCCCATGGAGGTTCAAACTAATCATCTCCTCATGTGTACCGGTCCAACTGGTACCTGTCCATCGAGCATGGTCCTGCACATCAAAAACTTCGCCCTCCATGGGCTCATTAGTCACAGGGATCATAGCAATGCCATTCATATTTCATCATCAATTTAATCAAATACATGCATAAAACCCCTGATATATCATCCAATAGCTCAAATAAATTACAATGACCTACTATACAAAGCCGAAGAAAAGGACAAAACACTCTATTGGGCCAGCATCCATAGGAGAAGGAAAGTTTCCAGAGGATATCATCCAAGCCATGTAACACGAGGTGAGGTGGTCAAGGGATGTCTAGACATACGGGTAGAGTGAAAGACAGGGGTGATATTACCTATGGGTGCCTTTGTAGAAGGTGAGTTGTACCCATCGTGGATGCAATTCTTTCCAAGCCCTTTATTGCCTTTATTATTTCTTTTCTGTATTGCTTTTTCTTATTTATTTCAAGGTCTAACTAGAGGACACTACCTTGGTGTGGTGACCAGAGCTGACAGTGTTACCCACAAACACTTTCAGAGAAATGATAAGGCTGGCTCGTGATGAGACCCCCTTTCCCTTGGCCATGCAACCAAAGGTCACTTCCCTGGCGTGGTAACCAGATAATGGCAATGTCATACTGCTAGGTACCCATGAACATAATGGGCTGGCCCATGATGAGACCCCCCATCCTCTTGGCTAGGTCTTGGTTTGTCATTTTTCTTCAGGTCCCTCTTGTTTCTTACTGAGAGGCTTTTTATTGCCTTCTCAGGGATCCTTGGGCTAGGCATCTCTAGGTTTCATTTTTTATGGCTTTTATCTTTTACTAGCTTCTTTTACCTTCTGGGCCTTTAGCCCCTTCTTCCCATGAGATAAGGTGTAACCCCACAAACAGGTCATCCTAATGTCCAGACTAGGAAAATGGGGCAGATGAGTGGGAGATAAGATGTAAGAGTGATGATATGATGGGAGCAAACGATGGCCCTTCAAAATTCCCCCTAGTGGCAAACCAAAACCTATGTGTACAAGCTTTCTAGGGTACCCTGTCAATCCCCCCAACCCTGGTCAAGTGGGTTAATGTAAGATCCAAGCAGTTGTTAGAAATAAAAGGAATTTGATGCATATATCTAAAGGTTATAATGATCAAATATGACACATACCATGATACCTAGACCAATTACCTCATGGAGCAAGAGTCTTCTCTGATACAAGTCCAAGCCGAAGGTGATGGATGCTGTTGCTGATGACAAGACAAGTCTGATGAAAGAGAAGAAATATGGGCTCTCCAGGGCCATGCTCAGGTCAATCCTACTCTCGGTACTCCATGTCTAGGACCTGTGGGCCTCGAGACATGATCTCCTAGTTATCCCTAGAAATCGGGGATAACAGTTCCATAGGTCATAGTTCCAAAGGGCGTAGTTCCTGAGGGAGAAGTTCTAGAGGCATAGTTCCACAAGTCATAGTTCTAGAGGGCGTAGTTCCACAAGTCATAGTTCCAAAGTGTGTAGCTCCAGAGGGCGTAGTTCCAGAGGTCATAGTTCCATAGGGCATAGTTTCACAGGTCATAGTTCCAAAGGGTGTAGATCCAGAGGGTGTAACACCAGAGGTCATAGTTCCAAAGGGCGTAGTTTCAGAGGGCATAGTTGCAGAGGTCACAATTCCACAGGTCATAGTTCCAAAGGGCCTAGTTCTAGAGGGCATAGTTCCACGGGTCATAGTTCCAGAGGGCATAGTTCCAGAGGTCATAGTTCTGAAGGGCGTAGTTCTGGAGGCGTAGTTCCAGAGGGCATAGTTCCATAGGTCATAGTTCCATAGGTCATAGTTCCAGAGGGAATAGTTCCACAGGTCATAGTTCTAGAGGTCGTAGTTCCAAAGTTCATAGTTCCAGAGGGCATAATTCAAGAGGTCATAGTTCCAAAGGTCATAGTTTTGGAGGTCTTAGTTCCATAGGGTGTAGTTCCATAGGTCATAGTTCCAGAGGGTGTAGTTCCACAGGTCATAGTTCTAGAGGGTGTAGTTCTAGAGGTCATAGTTCCAGAGGGTGTAGTTCCATAGGTCATAGTTCCACAGGTCATAGTTCCACATGTCATAGTTCCATAGGTCATATTTCCAAAGATTATAGTTCCAGAGGTCATAGTTCTAGAGGGCGTAGTTCAAGAGGTCATAGTTCCAGAGGTCACAGTTACAAAGGTCATAGTTCCAGAGGTCATAGTTCCAAAGGTCATAGTTCTAGAGGGAGTAATTCTAGAGGTCATAGTTCTAGAGGTCATAGTACCACATGTCACAGTTCCAGAGGTCATAGTCCCAGAGGGCGTAGTTCCAAAGGTCATAGTTCGGTCATAGTTCCAGAGGGCATAGTTCCAGAGGTCATAGTTCTAGAGGTCATAGTTCTAGAGGGCGTAGTTCCAGATGTCATAGTTCCAGAGGTCATAGTTCTAAAGGGCGTAGTTCCACAGGTCATAGTTCCAAAGGGCGTAGTTCCACAAGTCATAGTTCCAGAGGGCGTAGTTCCACAAGTCATATTTTTAGAGGTCATAGTTTCAGAGGGCGTAGTTCCAGAGGTCATAGTTTTAGAGGGCGTAGTTACATAGGTCATAGTTACATAGGTCATAGTTCCAGAGGGCGTAGTTCTAGAGGTCATAGTTCCAGAGGGCATAGTTCCATAGGTTATAGTTCCACAGGTCACAGTTCCACATGTCATAGTTCCTGTTATCACTCCAGGAAACTCTCCTAGGCTGTAAGTCAGAGATGCCTGGTAACTTAATCTTTTTAGAAACTATTTTCTCAATAATAGGTGTGGGTTTGGATCAAGATGAATATCTTAACCTCTRGATTGTATTCTCAAGACAGTCTTAGTTATATTCATACAACACAAGGCCTTCAAGAGTTATTGTCAGATAGGTTTGTATAATAAATGGATAAGAAAACTAATCAGTTAACCAAAACATACATAAAACCATATATATGATGGGTCAACAAACTAGCCAAAGATTCTTGTGATTCTTGCTTAACAATCAAAAGTAAGATGATAGTTACCATAGGATCATTAAACAGAGACAAAAGAACTAATTCCACTCATAAGCATAGAAAAAGATGAAAGAAGGTCTGATAGTAAAAAATGAAAGAAGTTTTCATGTTGATATATTAAAGAAAGTGTCTTTCATACAAAACAGTAGCATATAGAACTCAAAATCGAACCTTGTGTTCCTCTTCAATTTTCAGCTTTATAGCTTTTACAACACAGTATCTAGATCCTGAATTAATGGATCAGATATGCCTAAAATAGAAAGTCAAAACTAAATTGCAAAAGATAAGGAATGATCCTCAAAATGAGGTCAATCCCACATTTCATGGTCTTCAAATCTTGTAGAGTCCTTGTGCAGTGCAGAATAGCCTTCCAAGGTTGATTGATGACTCTTCCAAGAGATAAAATTCGAATTTGCTGAGGTGTGCAAAAACCCTTATTTTCTGCCTTTGAAAAAGGTACCAAAAATTATTGAAACACCTCTTATTTCCCTTATCCATCAAAATAGCTATTGGATCTGACTTGATAATTCAACAAATGTCCATTTGAAGAGGTTTCAAACCATTCCAATTCAAAAAATCCCGATCTGGGCAAAAATTCGGTCATTCTGGCAGTGACAGGCTTTCGGTGATTAACTCAGATAAAAATTAGGCTCTTTAACCACCGAAAGCTCTGCTTTCAGTGGTTAAGGAAGGCGAACTTCAGGGCTATTTAACCACTGAAAGTGTGGGTTTTCCAGAAATAAACTGCCTTGGGAAAAATCAATTTTCCCAGCCGTGGAAAGGCCGTTTCACATGCTTGAATAGTCAATTGACATCTAGAAATCCTAATATTTCCATTGGTTCTTTCAAATCTACATTTGAAGCTTAGGAAGGTAATCAAAAGTTCCCAGCAATATTAGGCATCATTCTTCAAAAAATTACCAATGCGTTTTTGATTGCTAACATTGGCTCCAACTGGGATGGAGACCTCCCTGCGAGGTTTCCAAGAACCTAGCAGACCTTGTGCCTTTAGTATTGGGCATGGAGTTATTCCGCCTTTACAATTTATCATCTGACTTTGGAAATTCCATGTCGATTATTATAGAAATAGTACACTCATCAGGTGGATGACAAAGTACTCTAAAAGATTGCAGTAGATTTACGCTGTTCCTGAGATTTATCTTTTCAATCATCTCCAGCAGATTGTTTGTGTCCTATAGCTGTAGCTATGACTATTTCATCAACAATAAACTTTAAAGTTCCAACCTTTGTGTTTTTACCATCATAAAACTTGGCAAAGACTTATTCTATTTCACTCCTAGAAGCTACAACCCTTATCCCCCTCGGGCTTCCCCTTTTCCATTACAAAGCCTATTTTAAATAGAAAAAAGAACAATAACTATTTGCTAACTTTATGGAAAACTAAATCATAATAAAATTTGAAACAAACTAAATTGTTTCTAAGATTTCTCGAATTGCTGGTAAATCTGGGATTTTATGCCATCTTATCATCAATGAATTTGGGTTGCCACCTGTCTATATCTTTAACCGTATATTCCTCAATCGCTGAATTGAACCCTAAATCTGCTTCAAATAGAAAATTCAATGCGATTGGATTTCAATAGGATCAAGAGCACCCTTCAATAGGATCAAGAGCATCTTCTGATTTCGAAAGGCACAACTGGGAGAGATTTACAGGCCTAAATGTATAAAGTTTGTTAAAGATCCAATATTATAGGAATCTTTGATCAATTTCTTTTATCTCCTTACCTCGCTTGATTCAACACATCTGTCATATGCATGGATGATTTTAGGGGCTAAATTTCGCTCATGGGCTAATTTTCCATGGTTTTCCCCAAAAACATATTCGCTATTCTAAAAATGATTCACCCAAATTATATACGATAGAATTATTTTACCTTAAAAATCGCCAAAATTTTATACAAACCATATAAAATACTTAGAAATTTGAATATTTTTACAAAAATATCGCAAACATTTTATAGTTTGCATATGAAGGATTAGTAAGATTCGCCAAGGTTTCTACATTTTAAAATAAATTTCCATCCTTAAAATCATCCTTGGTCATATGCAAAGAGAAACTGTAACTTACAGACACCTTTTATTATGCTCAGAATACTACCATCTAAATAGAACCCCATTTAGAACAAGGATCTTTTTCTTTTGCTAGACTTTCTTGCACATCGATCACTAGGAGCAAGTCAATCTTTCCTCTGCTTCAAAATATTATGTCACTTGTCTTCTGTGAAATATATATCGTCATAACTAATCTCACAATTCATTTATGGATCATGACCCGTAATAAACAAAGTCGTTGCTTGATATGGGCATGATTGGTACAAAAGCTGTGTTGAAGAAACATTGAATCTTTTTTGGATGGTGTGAAACACATGTCGTCACTATCACAAGTAGAGATAACACTGATCCCAGAAGATTGAGCTGCAAGTCGGTGACAGTAGCAATGCCAACACCCAGCAGCAGGATCACAAGTGAAAACTGGATTTTCTGGCTGAAATCCTTCTTGAAAAAGAGAGTTTCCAAAAGAACATTACAAGGAATAATTGCCAACTTGGTCATCTGATAGAATCCAACAGAGTTGAAACCCAGGTAAAGGTTCAAAAGTCCAATAGAGATACCATTCAAAATACCAAATCCCATTACAGCCCATGCATCAAATGGCTTATGTTCAAACAGTTTCAACCATAATGCTATATGCAGAGAACAAAATGTAACCAGAAGATGCCAGCTGGTCAATGTTGTGGCGAAGTTAAATATGAGAGTGTTGATGAGCACCTTGTTGTAGAATATTCCTAGAATATTCCACCAACTAAATGGATCATGAAGTAAAATGTAGCCAAATGCCAGAATCAAGCAAGTCTTCAAGTGTCCTAGAACTTGATATGTGACTGGAGATGTCTTGCCAATCACAAGAAATGTACTTTCCATTGGTGCTTTCAAATCTGCATTTGGAGCTTGGGAAGGTAATCAAAAGTTCCCAGCAAGATTAGGCATCATTCTTAAAAAAATTGCCAGTTTGTTTTTGATTGCTAACTGTTCCATAGGTCATAGTTCCAAAGGTCATTGTTCCACAGGTCAAAGTTCCAGAGGTCATAGTTCCAGAGGGCATAGTTATAGAGCTCACAGTTCCATAGGTCATAGTTCCACAGGTCATAGTTCCAGAGGTCATAGTTCCATAGGTCATAGTTCCATAGTTCTAGAGGGCGTAGTTCCAAAGGTCATAGTTCTAGAGGTCATATTTCCAAAGGGCATAGTTGTAGAGGTTATATTTCTAGAGGGCGTAGTTCCACAGGTCATAGTTCCAAAGGGCGTAGTTCCACAGGTCATTGTTCCAGAGGGCGTAGTTCCAGAGGGCGTAGTTACATAGGTCATAGTTCCAGAGGGCATATTTCCAGAGGTCATAGTTCCATAGGTCATAGTTCCACATGTCACAGTTCCACATGTCATAGTTCCATAGGTCATAGTTCCAAAGGTCATAGTTCCACAAGTCAAAGTTCTAGAGGTCATAGTTCCAGAGGGTGTAGTTCAAGAGGTCATAGTTCCAGAGGGCGTAGTTATAAAGCTCACAGTTCCACAGGTCACAGTTCCACAGGTCATAGTTCCACAGGTCATAGTTCCATAGGTCATAGTTCCATAGTTTGAGAGGTCATAGTTCCAAAGGTCATAGTTCCATAGGTCATAGTTCCAGAGGGCGTAGCTCCACAGGTCATAGTTCCAAAGGGCGTAGTTCCAGAGGTCACAATTCCACAGGTCATAGTCCAGAGGGCATAGTTCTAGAGGGCGTAGTTCCACTAGTCATAGCTCCAGAAGGCGTAGTTCCATAGGTCATAGTTCCGAAGGGCATAGTTCCAGAGGGCGTAGTTCCAGAGGGCGTAGTTCTAGAGGGCATAGTTCCAAAGGGCGTAGTTCCAGAGGGTGTAGTTCCAGAGGTCATAGTTCCATAGGTCATAGTTCCAAAGGGTGTAGCTCCTGAGGGCGTAGTTCTAGAGGGCATAGTTCCACAGGTCATAGTTCTAGAGGGCGTAGTTCCATAGGTCATAGTTACAAAGTGTGTAGTTCTAGAGGGCGTAGTTCCAGAGGTCATAGTTCTATAGGGCGTAGTTCCACAGGTCATAGTTCCAAAGGGTGTAGTTCTAGAGGGTGTAATACCAGAGGTCATAGTTCCAAAGGGCGTAGTTTCAGAGGGTGTAGTTGCAGAGCTCACAATTCCATAGGTCATAGTTCCAGAGGGCCTAGTTCTAGAGGGCGTAGTTCCACGGGTCATAGTTCCAGAGGGCATAGTTCCAAAGTTTATAGTTCCAAAGGGCGTAGTTCCAGAGGCATAGTTCCAGAGGGTGTAGTTCCAGAGGTACTAGTTACAAAGGGCATAGTTCCAAAGGGTGTAGTTCAAGAGGTCATAGTTCCAAAGGCGTAGTTCCAGAGGGTGTAGTTCAACAAGTCATAGTTCCAAAGGGCATAGTTTTAGAGGGCGTATTTCTAGAGGTCATAGTTCTAGAGGGCGTAGTTCCATAGGTCATAGTTCCAAAGGGCATAGTTCAAGAGGGCATAGTTCCAGAGGTCATAGTTCTAGAGGGCGTATTTCCATAGGTCATAGTTCCACAGGTCACAATTCCACAGGTCATAGTTCCAGAGGGCGTAGTTCCACAGGTCATAGTTCCAAAGGGTGTAGTTCCAGAGCACGTAGTTCTAGAGGTCATAGTTCCAGAGGGCATAGTTCCACAGGTCATAGTCCCATAGGTCATAGTTCCAGAGGTGTAGTTCCAAGGGCGTAGTTCCAGAGGTCATAGGTCCAAAGGGCGTAGTTCCAGAGAGCACATTTCCAGAGGTCATAGTTGAACTATGCCCTTTGGAACTATGACTTGTGGAATTGTGACCTGTGGAACTATGACCTGTGGAACTACGCCCTCTGGAACTATGACCTCTGGTACTACGCCCTCTGGAACTACACCCTCTGGAACTACGACCTATGGAACTACACCCTCTATAACTTTTACCTATGGAACTATGACAATAGTTTGTGGTACCCCAAAATGTACCCACACTCATTCAAAGAAGAGCTTGGTAGTGGCCTCCATTTTCATGCTCTTCTTGCAGACGCCCAAAATCGCCATCTTGGAAAATCGATCAACAACCACAAAAACATAATCATTTCCCTCCTTGGTTGAATGAAGGCTCGACATGTAGTCCATCGAGATGGAGTCCCAAGGCTTGTCATGAATAGGAAGAGGGGTGTACATTCCTTGTTGCTTAATGGCTAGTTTGGCAATGGTGTAGGCAATGCAAGACATGATATACTTGCTGACATCATGTTGAAGTTTCAACCAATAGAAATGTTGTTGCAACACTGGCACTATCTTTTCTATGCCAAAGTGTCCTTCCACCCTACTGTAGTGAGATTCCAAAATACAAGTTTGATTGCTCGCTTGATGGGATGCAAAGATGTCCCAGATGACACAACAACCTGCCTTGAAGATGGAAATTAGTGACAGTTTTGTTTTTTCCCAACATATGGTAGGTAGTCACTAAGTGAGGATCTCTCTCATAGAGTTGGGGCCATCCAATGGTGTCATGGCCATAGGAGTGTAGCACTATGGTTAGTGCTGCAACTGAAGGTTGACTGAGTCAGTGAGCAACATGGTTCATGATCCCTATCTTATACTTGATGTTGAGATGGAATTGCTGCAAATATGTGGACCACTTATGATGGTGGTCATTCTGCAATTTTCCTTATGTATGCATAAATTGCAAAGGCTTATGGTCAATGTGGATAATTGTCTCCTTCCCAAGAATGTACTGCCTCCATTAGCGGCAAGATTGTACAATGGAGTACATTTATTTGTCATTAGTGGGGTACTTATGGACGGTATCTGATTGTGTCTCACTATGATAGGCCATAGGATGACATCTTCATATGGTGCTTCTTCGGGCACATGGTAGCATGAAAGTAGTTCCTTTACTGTTTGTATGTTCTGTTGTTGGTATTCGGTCATAAGTTCAACTTCAGTTTCCTTAATGAATATCACTCCTCTGGTTTGGGATTTTTAAATATTAATAGCTTGATTTTATTGTATTTTTTCACTAAAAGAGGGGATATGAGCCCAGGGAGAGGCCCAAATCATGGGGGGAAGTTGGATTTCGACCCCCATCTCCAAATCTACTTAGCCAGGCATGTTTTCCATGGAAGAGAAGGTTTAGAAGAAATAAAATGATGAGGAATTGTAAATCCTAATCCATTTTTTTGAAGGGAAGCCATTGAGGAATCAAAAGAATTGTATTTGCATTGTTTGCTTGTCATTGGGTTGGGTCTCCCTAATAAAAAAACCAAGTTAACTCCTAGATCATTAATTAAGACTTAACATAGTTAAATAGGGTCTACCCCCCTTGGCTTCCCTAGGAGTGAGCCTAGACGGAAGAGGTATGAATCGAGGTGACAGTGGGTCTGGACTTAGGCTTGTGCCTCCAAGGACACACCAAGTGGGTTGGAGACTATGACCTAGAACTATGACCTCTTGAACCAGAGGGCTGGAACTATAGTTTGAGAGGAATGGAACTATGACCTCTTGAACTAAGCCCTCTGGAACTACGACCTTTGGAACTTTGACCTGTGGAACTGTGACTTGTGGAACTATTACCTCTAGAACTATGACCTTTGGAACTATGACCTATGGAACTGTGAAACTGTGACCTATGGAACGATTACCTATGGAACTATGCCATCTTGAACTATGACCTCTAGAACTATGACTTGTGGAACTACACCCTCTGGAACTATGACCTCTGGAACTATGACCTGTGGAACTATGACATCTAGAACTATGACCTCTCGAACTATGACCTCTCAAACTACGCCCTCTGAAACTATGAGCTTTGGAACTAAGCCCTCTGGAACTATGACCTCTGGAACTGTGACCTGTGGAACTATCACCTCTAGTACTATGACCTATGGAACTACGCCCTCTAGAACTATGACCTTTGGAACTATGACCTGTGGAACTATGACCTCTAGAACTGTGACCCTTGGAACTACACCCTCTGGAACTATGACCTCTTGAACTACGCCCTCAGGAACTACGCCCTCTAGAACTATGACCTCTGGAACTATGATCTCTGGAAATATGACCTATGGAACTATGACATGTGGAACTATGACCTGTGGAACTATGACCTATGGAACTATGCGCTATGGAACTATGACCTCTCGAACTACGCCCTCTAGAACTATGACCTGTGGAACTACACCCTCTGGAACTATGACCTCTAGAACTATGCCCTCTGGAACTATGACCTTTGGAAGTATGACCTCTTGAATTACGCCCTCTGGAACTATGACCTGTGGAACTACGCCCTCTAGAACTATGACCTGTGGAACTATGACCTATGGAACTACGCCCTCTAGAACTATGACCTCTGGAACTATGACCTGTGGTATTATGCCCTCTAGAACTATTACCTCTGGAACCATGACCTCTGGAAATACGCCCTCTGGAACTATGACCTCTTTAACTATGCCCTATAGAACTATGACTTCAAGAACTTTGACCTATGGAACTACGCCATCCAGAACTATGACCTTTGGAACAATGACCTATACAACTACACCCTCTAGAACTATGACCTTTAGAACTATGACCTATGGAACTATGACATGTCGAATTGTGACCTCTGGAACTATGACCTATGGAACTACGCCCTCTAGAACTATGACCTCTAGAACTATGACTTGTGGAATTACGCCCTCTAGAACTATGACCCGTGGAACTACACCCTTTGGAACTATGACCTTTGGAACTATGCCCCCTATGAACTATGATAGATCATAGTTCCAAAGGTCATAGTTCTAGAGGGCATAGTTCCAAAGGTCATATTTCTAGAGGTCATAGTTTTCGAGGGCATAGTTCTAGAGGTCATAGTTCAAGAGGGCATAGTTACATAGGTCATATTTCGAGAGGGTGTAGTTCCATAGGTCATAGTTCCACAGGTCACAGTTCCACATGTCATAGTTCCATAGGTCAAAGTTCCAAAGGTCATAGTTCCACAGGTCAAAGTTCCCGAGGTCATTGTTCCAGAGGACGTAGTTCAAGAGGTCATTGTTCCAGAGGGTGTAGTTATAGAGCTCACATTTCCACAGGTCATAGTTCCAAAGGTCATAGTTTCAGAGGTCATAGTTAAATAGTTCTAGAGGGCATAGTTCCAAAGGTCATAGTTCTAGAGGTCATAGTTCCAGAGGGCATAGTTGCAAAGGTTATATTTCCAAAGGGCGTAGTTCCACAGGTCATAGTTCCAGAGGTCATAGTTCCAGAGGGCGTAGTTCCACAGGTCATAGTTCCAGAGGGCGTAGTTCCAGAGGTCATAGTTCCAGAGGGAATTGTTCTAGAGGTCATAGTTCCACAAGTCACAATTCCACATGTCATAGTTCCATAGGTCATAGTTCCAAAGTTCATAGTTCCATAGGTCAAAGTTCCAGAGGTCATAGTTCCAGAGGGTGTAGTTCAAGAGGTCATAGTTCCATAGGAAATAGTTCCACAGATCACAACTCCACAGGTCATAGTTCCACAGGTCATAGTTCCAAAGTTCATAGTTCTAGAGGGCGTAGTTCCAAAGGTCATGGTTCCAGAGGTCATAGTTCTAGAGGGTGTAGTTCCAGAGGTCATAGTTCCAGAGGTCATAGTTCCAATGGTCATAGTTACATAGGTCATAGTTCTAGAGGTCATAGCTCTAGAGGGCATAGTTCCATAGGTCATAGTTTCATAGGTCATAGTTCTAGAGGGCATAGTTACATAGGTAATAGTTCCATAGGTCACAATTCCACAAGTCATAGTTCCATAGGTCATAGTTCCAAAGGTCATAGTTCCATAGGTCATAGTTCTAGAGGGCGTAGTTCTAGAGGTCATAGTTCCAGAGGTCATAGTTTCAAAGGTCACAATTCCACAGGTCAAAGTTCCAGAGGTCATAGTTCYAGAGGGAGTAGTTCAAGAGGTCATAGTTCCAGAGGGCATAGTTCCAGAGGTCACAGTTCCATAGGTCACAGTTCCACAGGTCATATTTCCAAAGGTCATACTTTCATAAGGCATAGTTCCAGAGGTCATAGTTCCATAAGTCATAGTTCTAAAGTTCATAGTTCCAGAGGTCATAGTTCTAGAGGGCATAGTTCCATATGTCATAGTTCCAGAGGTCAGAGTTCCATAGGTCATAGTTCCATAGGTCATAGTTCCAGAGGTCAAGGTTCCAGAGGGCATAGTTCCAGAGGTCATAGTTCTCGAGGTCATAGTTCTAGAGGTCATAGTTCCACAGGTCACAGTTCCACGGGTCACAGTTCCACAAGTCATAGTTCCAGAGGTCATACTTCTAGAGGGCATAGTTCCACAGGTCACAGTTCCACAGGTCACAGTTCCACAGGTCAAAGTTCCAGAGGGCGTAGTTCAAGAGGTCATAGTTCCAGAGGGTGTAGTTCCAGAGGTCACAGTTCCACAGGTCACAGTTCGACATGTCATAGTTCCAAAGGTCATAGTTCCAGAGGGCATAGTTTTAGAGGTCATAGTTCCACAGGTCATAGTTCCAAAGGTCATAGTTCCAGATGTCATAGTTCTAGAGGGTGTAGTTCCAGAGGTCATAGTTCTAGAGGTCATAGTGCAGAGATGTTCAACCTTCTATGAATGCTTCCAATTTCTCATGAGCAAGGTAACATGTTATAATTCGATACACTGATAATCATGATATCGATGTTGACAGGATATGTTGGTGGATTGATGAACTTTTCTGTGCTTGCCTGCCAGCCTTATTACATAATGAAAATAAAACTGGTCATCCTTGGAAGGAACTACAACTGCAAATGAACTATCCATCAGGAAAATGATGGATTACTAAATGCATTAATGATTAAACAACCCTCACATTCAATACTGCAATTAAAACACAGTAAGTAACTAAGTAATTACAATCCATTAACAAACAATGATAGAATCTTTTTCTCATTTGCTCGCTCCTGGATTCACCATTTCCATGTAACGAGTGAGAAAATGATCCCTCTGAAGCTTCATATCATTGTTCATCTTGGAAATGAAGGCCTCCACTCGTATATTCAACTCGTCTTGGCTTAGAGAGGGCTCTTTCATCAACCACACAAAAAATTCAGGTCTCTCGGGGAGGTTGGCGGTTCGATTCCTGGTGTTGTTCCATGTCTCACACTTTCGAAACATTGAAGAAGAAGAGGAGTCGTGGGATGCAACATCTGTAGCGTCTGCATGGTGGACCATTTCCCAGGTCTCAAATTTCCGAAGGTGCCGCATGAGGGGAGGGCCTTGGCCTTCCATGATGGCCTTCCACGTCGCTTCCAGAGTGTCCGCCTTCTTCTTCAACCTAGAAATACCGAACGATTTGGCGTCCATGGCTGACTTCGCACTTGTAGACTTCTTGTAATGCGCGTTAAACCGTGATGTCTCCAAAGGCCTTTCCTCTCAAATCTAGCTGCAAAGCTCGCCTCCACCTCTGCCTCTGCCTCTTCCAATTCCATTATACTGGATATTTTCGTCGATTATTCCTCATAAATTGGCTCCTCCTGCCACTGCTTCTGATGAGCAGCCAATGGTTTATGCTCCTCATGCGAGTTGCCCTTTATGTTGAATTTGTGTTGCAGGTCATGCTCCTCATATCCACATACTCGCTAGCAGAAGGCCATCCAGTTTCTATTTTGCATATTCAAGATTTGAATTTGATTTTATAGCAGGAAGGCCATCCAGTTTCTGTGTTACATATTCAAAATTTGAATTTGATTTTAGAGCGCGCTCATCCATCCACCAACTGACAGTTGCAGTTAATTATGATGGTAGGATGGTCCATAGATGATAGTGACAACGAGGTTGTCCGAGAGGTTAAGTTGTCCATCATGGTGCAGTTACATGGTGGATATATCATAGGCATGCCATGATGTATCATACAATCAATCATTGGACCTGCAACAACTCACTAATGATTGGGATACTGCATGGTGGATAGTCTCTGTCGTCAATTGACTAGTAGTTTAGGAGTCATTTCCACGCATGACAAATCATTGCAAGCTAATTGTCATTTTCTTTCATTCGCCAATCACTAGTTCAAATCAATAGTAAAACAATTCATACAACATATCCACCTCCATGGCTTGCAACTCCCCACAAACCCCTAAATTATCGTTGACCATACTCACACGGTGCATCATGCAATCGCTTTAAATGTTTCCCCCACAAACTTAGTGGTAGTAGTTTTGTGTACGCCTTGAACCAACACACAATCGTGGCCTAGTGTACAACATCTCATCTATGGGAATTAATGAGTCAAAAGAAGGGTCCATATATTTATTATATGGGTACAAAAGATTTGTAATTATTGAACTTTGGGAATTAATGAGTCAAAAGAAGGGTCCATATGTTTATTATATGGGTACAAAAGATTTGTAATTATTGAACTTTGGTAATGGGAATGAGGTGTAAGATAAAAATTATGTAAAATTGATTTTTCTTTAGTAAAGTTTTAAATAAAAAATTTGGTAAAACTTGAGATACTTGGCGGCATAGTTTTATATGTCAAAGTTCCAAAGCTATAGTTCCTCCATACCCTTGAGAGTTTTCGAGGGTCTCTAAACTTATCCAATACCTTGAAAAATGAAATTTTCTATGATGTTTTGGATAAAGCATATATTACACTATAGTAAAATTGAAAATGATATTTTTGAGACCATTTTTAACAAAGCATATAATATGCCATGGGATTGATCTCCATCCCCATGGATGGATAGTGACCTTGGCAAGTACAACCCAACCTTTAGAAGTTTTCAAACGAATAATACTAGAATTTTTCAAACGAATAATACTAATCCTAAAATCATTGGAGCCAAGTGATGTGGAGGTTATCAATGACACCACTATATTTATAATTTGGGTGAACACCTCCCAAGCAAAATAGTTTTTCGATTGAAGATCATCTTTGCCTGGTGTTGTAATTCCCCAAAAAAAATTCTCGAATTTTCAAGCATCGGGTAAATTCAGTGCAAAGGCACTATAAAGGACATTTGATGAGGTTGTTGTAATGGTAATGAGAAGAAGAAACTGATTTTGGTGGAGTACAATGAGATTTTTTGTAGTGCCTCAATTGCCAAAACTTCTCTAAGCCATTTCCCTAGGCAACATAACTTGGAGTCCTTTTATAACTACTTGGCACTCAAATTATAAATTTTTTTTGTGGAGAGTGAGCCCAAGAGTTATATGGGTTGTAAACATTATCTAGGTGGATATCGGTGGCCACCCACCTTTTCCAATTGGCTCAAAATAGTTTTCTGACAATTTTGACAATTTACTATTTTTAGTAGTTTTTAACTTCTGGGGCCAGTTTGAGGGCCTAAACGACGTTTTTTCATGATCAGGCACCTTAATGATAGTTAAAGGCTCTGATTGAGCCCCCCTAAATGAATCTCCTCGTCAATAGCTTCTCAATGAACTATCGTGCGCCCTAACAGAGATCATATGCAAAAATTATGACCCAATAAAATATGAAAAAATAATGAATAAATTTGTGTAATGTTTATGAAGCATTATATTCACTTCTCACTTCTGCTTGGCATGTAGGCCATTAACATTTTTTTTTTTTAGAGAGTGGAAAAAATCCTGTATATTCAATAATATTTTAAACAAAGAAAAAGAATTTTAAACTACATATTTATCCAACTGTCCGCACTTACAGAAGGGCATGCAGATTTCTATCTTTGATATTATCTCCTACACAGGCAAATCCCGCCATTCTCTGATGCTTCCGCCCCATCCCCACCATGGCTAAATTTTCTGGTCTCGATCGATAATTACACCTCCACTCATGGCTCTGCACAGTCTTCACCACGCCGAAACTTTTTGGTCTCTGTAAATAATTACACCTCTTTCTCTCTCTTTCGTTTATAAATGGTCACGAGAATCATTCGCATAGATAGCACTACACTTTTCCTCTGCATATTGTTGCTCTTCTCTGCTCTCTCCATTTTAAATGAACTTTKCAATTTCTCCTTTGTATTTCAAGCACCATGTCGTTCCTTTGTTTTTCTTTTACTCTTCATATGCTCTTTTTCCTCTTCTTTTTTTCCTTCACTGTCTCCTCCTCTCCGCATTCATTTCACGACGATCGACAATCGCTCTTGGCATTCAAGAATGAAATAACTACTGATCGTCATGGTTCCATGGCTGACTGGAGTTCCATAGTCCCCTTCTGCAACTGGACTGTCGTCACCTGCAGTCACCATCACATGGACAGAGTGGTCTCCCTCAACCTCTCTGACATGGAACTGGGTGGCTCTATATCTCCTTACCTCGGCAATTTGACGTTTCTCCACTCACTCAATATTTCCAACAATGCACTCCATGGTTATATCCCAACTAAGTTGGAACGCCTTTTTCATTTGAGGGAGCTTTGGTTGTACAACAATCAATTGGAGGGAAACATTCCTAGTGATCTGGGCAATTTCACAAATTTGGCTAACTTGGTGCTCTCCTACAACGATCTGACTGGAAGTATTCCCCAGAAGTTGGGTTTCCTAACTCATCTATAGGGGATTTTCTTAGGAGCAAACAACCTCACAGGTATCATTCGTCTTCCTTTGGAAACCTCTCAGTTTTGATTATTTTAGAGATTGCAAAGAAGTGTCTCACTAGTGTGTTATTGTCAATTATCAGGCACCATTCCTGTTTCTTTGTCAAATATCTCCACTTTGGTTCACTTAGTAATTTTCACAAACAAATTCCCAAACAAACTCACAGGGAGTATGCCACAAGAATTGGGCCAGCTCACTAGTCTCCAAACTCTTCACCTCCATGAGAATAAATTATCAAGCACCATTACTGTTTTTTTGTCAAATATCTCCACATTGATTGAGTTGACAATTTACATAAACAAACTCATCGGGAGTATACCACAAGAATTGGGTCAACTCACTAGTCTCCAAATACTTTACCTCTCTAAAAATGAATTGTCAGGTACCATTCCTGCTTCTTTGTCAAATATCTCCACTTTGACTGGCTTGGTCCTTTCCAAAAACAAATTCACAAGGAGCATTCCCACTTCTTTGTCAAATATGGTTAACTTGAGTGATCTCTATTTATGGGGAAATCAACTTAGTGGAAACATACCAAATTCCATTGGAAATTGTTCAAAACTCAAGGGGCTCATCCTAAGCTACAACATGTTGAGTGGGAGTATGCCGATAGAGTTGGGAAATCTATTCCTCGTTGAAACATTATATTTGACATCTAATCAGCTTCGTAGTGGGAGTGTTGCAACCATGCCTTTTCTTATAGCCCTTACCAATTGTTCCCACCTAAAAGAACTAGATTTGAGAAAGAACAAACTAGCGGGTGTCTTACCCTTTCCATAGGAAAAATTTCTACCAATTTGTCTTTATTGACATTAGCACAAAACTTGATAGAAGGAAACATCCCTCCACATATAGTAAATCTTAGCAGCTTAACCTATCTAAATTTATCTAGAGATTATTTAAATGGTATCATTCCATCTTTAAGAAACCTCAAAAATTTAGAAATATTAGATTTAGGAAACAACAAATTACAAGGAGACATACCTAATGAATTTGAACAATTACAACATCTTGGTCTCTTGGACATCAGCAAAAACATGCTCTCTGGAAAGATTCCCAATTCCCTTGCACCCCTTAAACAACTAAGATATGTCTTCCTTCATTACAACCAATTATCAGGTGGCATACCTTCTAACTTAGGAAACTGCACAAATATGGAATTGCTCGACTTGTCTCACAATCATAGTTACTAGAACCAGACCGGTCATTGAACCGGTCGAGCCAAAAAACCAGAACAGAACTGGAACCGGGAAAAAACTGAATCAAAAAACCGGTCACTAAAAATACATAAAATATTCAAATTTTGAAAAAAAAATACATATTGATGTGCATCCATGTGAAGCCAAACCAGTACACAAAAATTTGCAAAGTTTCTCATATATATATAACAAGTAACATTCTATAAAACCAAAATAGAACTAATAGTAAGTGGCAAGTGCACTCCATAGTCATATGAATATCTGGATTTTGAATCAAAATACATCATAAAAAAGGCTCTAAATGGCCTATAAAGTCCAAAAATAACTCTAGAGTCTAGGCTAGAAGCTAGAGAGTAGAGACTACACAATCTAATAGTTTGAATCTGCATACTAAAACTCAGACTCAGACTAAGACTTAGACTCAGAATCATCATCTACATCCTCAACATGAGTAGACTCAACAGGGGGATTCCGAGCCTGGCTTTATTCCCCTGGTCCACAAGGCAAAGATACATTTGCAACATCAGTGCACACTGCACACATTCTCTTGATGTGTCTGGGGATCCAAATCCATCCAGGAAAGGTCTTCATTGTCAAAAGTTGTTGGTTGAGTCTCTTTTTTTTTACTTTAAAAAAGAAAATTGCAAATCCCCTCACTTTTCTAGCTGAACGGATAAAAAATAAATAAATAAAAATAAATAAAAATAAAAAACCCAAAAAAATGGTCAAAACTGGTTTGAATGTCCGGTTTGAACCAGTAAGCCCTGTGAACTAGTTGGACCGGTCAGTTTTACCGGTTCCTGTCTGGTTTTGGTAACACTGCTCACAATAGACTCACAGGAACCATACCACGAGAAATTGTTGAACTTTATAATCTACATTTCTATTTGAATTTGTCATGGAATTTATTAGAAGGCTCTTTCCCACAGAGATTGGTAAAATTGCAATGGCTCAAGCTATAGACATTTCTGTCAATCATTTGTCTAGGGTCATTCCATCTACACTTGGAAGTTGCATTGAACTATTGTCTTTGAATTTATCTCAAAATTCCTTTCAAGGCTCTATTCCAAATTCACTTGAAAATTAACAAAGTCTTATGAGTCTAGATCTCTCTTCCAACTTCTTATCAGGGGCAATACCAATTAGTCTCAACAAGTTGAAAATGCTTCAATATTTGAATTTATCTTTTAACAAGCTCATCGGGGAAATTCCAAAAGGAGGACCTTTTGCAAATCAAATGATTATCATGTACTTAAATGGAAATCCTAACCTTTGTGGACCACAAGTATTCCATTTATCTACCTATCCAACACCAAGAGGTCATCCTTCAATTGTGAAAAGAGTAATATTGCCACTGAGTGGAACTATTGCTTTTATACTATGTTGTGTGGTTTTAATATTCCTATGGAGAGGGAATAAGCATATACAAAACATTCATGTCTCAAGAGCTATTTCCCAAAAGTTAGAGCACCAAAGGATCTCATATCAAGAGCTTCACATAGCGACTGATGGATTCTCTGAAGCCAACTTACTAGGAATAGGTAGCTTTGGGTTAGTATATAAGGGAATTTTGAATGATGGCACACTTGTTGCTGTGAAGGTTCTCCAGTTGCAAAATGACCAGGGCGAGAAGAGTTTTAAAGCAGAATGCAGTGTCTTGCAAAAGGTTCGACTTTGAAATCTTGTGAAAGTCATAACCTCATGTTCCAACCTCCATTTCAAAGGTTTAGTGTTCGAGTTTATGTCTAATGGAATCTTAGAGAAGCATATCTATCCTAATAGAGATGGAAACAATGGTGAGGATGTGTGTGAATTGAGGTTGAAAACACAATTAGACATTGCCATAGATGTGGCCCATGCCATGGAATATCTTCATCATGTTTCTTTTGTGCAAGTAGTGCATTGTGATATAAAACCTAGCAATATACTTTTGAATGAAAATATGTTAGGCCATGTAACCGATTTTGGTATTGCAAGATTAATTGGTGAAATATCTACCAATTCACATGCTTTATCACTTGCTTTAAGGGGATCCATCGGCTACATTGCCCCAGGTATGTMTTTTTTAAACATCACTTTCATTTTTCTTCTCTCATTAACAATATTTGTATGGATTGATTGAGTAAATTTTAATGAAGATTGCTTTTACTGTAGAGTATGGATTGAGTGGAACAGTTTCCAACCAGGGAGATGTTTATATCTATGGCATGATGTTATTGGAAATGCTCACCAGAAAACAACCAACCAGTCCATGTTTGTTGGAGACCTAAATCTGCACAATTGGGTAAACTTTGCGTACCCAAACAAAGTGAATGAGGTAATTGAAAGTAGTCATTTTAGCGAGGTGGATGGAGATGAAATTAAAGAAAATAATGTATACAAATGTTTACTATCTTTGTTACATGTTGGTTTGCTTTGTTCAAAACATTCACCAGAAGAAAGACCAGCTATGAGAGTTGTGGTAAGGATGTTGAAGA
>SNQJ01S0117256.1:4173-27726 GCA_010110895.2 Picea sitchensis
CATGCTTCTTGAGGGACTTTCATCTTTAGACTTTTGGTTGGAGATCTATTCAAGAGATAAACTGAGCATGCTACTGCTTCAGCTCAAAAAATATTTGACAAACATTTCTCTTTGATAAGTGTTCTTGCCATATTCATTATTGTCTAATTTTTCCTTTCATCCACTCCATTCTGTTGTGGAGTATACCTGGTTGTTGTTTGCATGATAATGCCTTGTGATTTGCAGAAATTTGCAAATTCATTGGAGTTGTATTCTCCTCCTCCATCAAACCTAAGTGCTTTTATATATTTGTCACTCTATTTTTCAGCTTCTGCTTTGAATTCCTTGAATTTTGCAAAAGTTTCAGACTTGTGTCTGAGAAAATAGATCCATATTTTCCTACTAAAATCATCAATAAACGTTAGAAAGTAAAAGCTACCACCTATTGAATCTGTTTTCATTGGTCCACATAGGTCAGTGTGAACTAGTTCGAGATGTTGTTTGGCTTGATTGGATGACTTTGGAAAACTAGTTCTCTTATGTTTTCCAAGTATGCAAGACTCACATGGGGAATTTTATTCTTTGAAGATGGGAAGACCTTTGACCATGGATTGCTTCTGAAGAAGACTTAGACTCTTAAAGGGTAGATGTCCAAATCTTGTATGCCAAACCATTTTTTCATTTAGGGTGGATGCACTTTGTGCATATGGTTGAATCAGATTTGTAGTTCTGAGTGTGAGGGGAAACATCCTATTCTAAGTCATGTGGATTTCAGAAATCAATTTTCTGCTTGGAATTTTTTCATATATATTGCAAGATGCTCCCTCAAAGAGTACCTTATAACCATGTTCAATGAGTTGTCCTACACTTAGCAGATTATGTTTCAGATCTGGAACATGATAGACATTGTTTATGTCTTTCTTTTCATTTTGTTTAGTAAGAATAGGTACAGTTCCTTTGCCTTGAACTTTGACTAAGTAATCATTTTCAAGTGTAATATCAGATGAAATTGAAGAATAAATGCATGAAAGTAAATCTTTGTTACCTTTCATGTGATTGCTACATCCACTGTCCAGCAACCAGAGATCTTTAAGTTGTTCTTCAGTCTTTTGGCATGAGAGAAACATACCTTTTAAGGTTTTTCCTGTATGATTTGACACATGTGCTCTGCCTGAGAGATGATTTGCTTGCTTCTTCCTGCATTCAGATTCATAGTGCCCATACTTTTTGGAGTAATATCATTGTATGCTTGATTTGTCATTTCATCTTCTCCCTCTGCCTCTTTGAGGCTGGAAATTCTGATTCTGGTGTTGTTGTCTGTGACCTTGGAAATTTTGATGTTGGGTCTATTGTCTGTTACCTCCATTCGAGTGTTGGTCACTTGTAGTACTCCCTCGTCCTTGGTGACCTCTTCCTCTTCCTCTGCCTCTCCCTCTGTTAAAGGAGAATTGATTTTTGAAGGCATTGGCGATTGACTCATCTGTGAGATGTAGTCTGGTCTCATGTGTCACCAGGGAACCAGCGAGTTCCTCTGTTGAAAAATGTGACATATCCTTGGATTCAAGGATTGTTGTAACAACCATTTCGAATTTCTTTGGTAAACCTCTGAGAACTTTCTCAACAATGCATTGATCAGTGATGGATTCACCAATCAATCTGATCTGGTTCATGATTCCCATGACTCTCGTCATGAACTGATCCACATTTTCAGACTCTATCATTCTAAAAGTCTCGAATTGTATCCTCAAGGTCTGCAGTTTGACTGTTTTGACCTTGTCATTGCCTTGGTAGGCGGATTTAAGGATGTCCTAGGCCTGTTTTGAAGTACTAGCGCCTGTGATTTTTGAGAAAATCGAATCATCCACATAATTTTGAATCCATAATTTAGCTTTATTTTCTCTGTTCCTCTGAGTTGCCTGAGCAATTCTCTGGGGTTTGTCATGGCGGAAAGGTCTGCTGGATCTGGTTCCACATAACCAAGATCCACTAGATCCCAGCACTCTTGTGCTTGCAAGAAGGGTTTCATTAGAAGAGACTAGAACTCATAGTTCTTTCCAAGAAGAATCGGACCCTGAGTTGGTCCTAAATTGCTAGACGTTGCCATATTTAAAGAATTTGACAAAATAGAAAAACAATTTGGAAAAATTTGTGTTTACATGTTTCTTGTATTTAAACCAGATCTGTTAATTTCTTGTAGTGCCTTTGGAACTCTACAATTCCAGATTTCACGAGTTTCTTCTTCGCGAGTTTTGGCTTTGCGATTCTGACTTTGGGACTTTATTATACGATTCCTCCAAACTCTTGTCTCTCCAACTTCTGATCGTCGAAGCGCTGAAGAGAGCTTAATGGCCTTGGATTGTCCCTTAGTCTCCGTGAAATGTTACCATGCGCCAAAGTGTTAAAGAACTATCGGCTTTTCGTGATTTGGAGAATAGCGATGTCTGTGCCGGTTCTTGGTCCCTCAATTTGCCAAAATCCGAAATATCCTGGCGCTTATTGAAACGCCTTTTCGGGATTTCGCGTTTCGGGACTTTCAGTTTCCCGATGTCAAGAGTCCTTGATCCTTAGTCCTTCCGCACATAGGCACTAGGCACGAGCTTCACCTCCTCTGAGCGACCACAATGCTATGACCAAGGGCTTAACCCAAATTCCTTTTCGCAATTCGCACCTTTGTGAGTTCATGGGTTGAACTCTCGTACCCTCCTGTTACGATCTCCCGAGATGCGATAAGTCAATGTCGGGTTGAATCCTCCCTTGATGCTTTTCTCTATTCACAACCTCACAGGTTGAAGTGTCAAGCCTTCACGCTCTTATCCCGCGAATCCATGAAATGCGAGAAATCAACGGAGTGTTGACTCCTTTTTCTAGGTGACGCGTGTCTGCCTATCTATCACGCGCGCCCCACCTTATGGCTCTGCCATGTGTTCCCTCGTGCCTCATCTCTCGGCACTTCACGACTTCTACAGTTGAAAAGAGATCCCTTCAACCTTTGAACCTCCGAATACGCGATACGCAATGGGGTTCCTGATCCAACGGTCCTCCCATTCTCTGGATCTAACCACTGTCCTTACTCCTCGCGATTTCACAACTTCGTGAGTTGGGACACCCAACTCTTGGGCTCTCGCTCTGTGAAGCTCCGAGTTCATGAAATTTGAAATGCCGAAAATTCCCTTTGGACACTTCAACAGTCCAGATCTTCCTCTGATCTGACGGTCCAGATCCTTTTGGGATTTCGTGAATCGGAATTTCGCATTTCGGGGTATGGAGTGTAGTCTCCTTTGCTCGTTGAACTCTCGATTCCCAATTTCGCGATAGCGTTAGATCGATCGCTCATGATCTTTCTCGATCCAATGGTTTAGAATTAATCAGGATTTTGCGATTCATGAATTCTCATGATAGTCTTCTAACCTTTACACCCTGCGAGTCAGCGAAATGTCGAGATCTCACCACATGTCCTCCTTGATGGACGGTCCTAACGATTTCGTGACTTCGCAAGTCGAAATTTCTCCTGTGCACTCCAGAGGACTAATCCTCATGCACTTTCTTACAAATCCGATGGTTGTCAGTCCTCTACGCGAAATCTAACAGTTGAAATTCTTTCACCGTTTCTGCGCTCTCCTCATCACTTCTGAACTGGATTTTTGCCTCCGATCTCTTCGCAGGATGGATCTTATAGCTGCGATTTCTCGTTCTTGGCTCCTCTGACGTGTTCTTTGCTACCTTTGCAAGGATTTTCTCCTGTGGAAGAAAAATCCGTGAATCTTTCAAAGATTTGAAATAATTTCACGAGTTCTTTGAAGCTTACTATTCTCTGCTGCAATCTGTGACAGAGGAGAGATATTTCCCGAAATTCTTTAAACGATTCTACCTCTTGCAGTAATCTTTCTCAAATTTGAATGAATTTCTTTGAATTCTTCAAATTTTCCTGCCTCCTGCAGCTCTTCTTCGTGAATCTTTGACGAATATGAAATTGTTCACTATTCTTTAGAGTTTCTCCTTCTTAAGTCTCTTCTTGCTCAAAATTTTGAGCATATAGCGCTTTTCTTCCTCGTGTGAGCTTCCTACGAGGATCTTTTGAGAGTATTACAGACAACTCTCCAAGCCTTGTGAAAATTCTATGTCACATTCTCTCGTGATCCATGTAATCTCTGCACTGTGAGGATCGTGTTTCTCTCTAGCCTGTGTAAAGAGGCTTACTGCTGAAGCTCTGATACCATGATAAACTTTGAAGAAAGAAATGCAGAGAGAAAGAATAGAGCAGAAATAGTATTTACTATATTGAGAATGTAAGGAGAAAGTACAATGAGAAGAGTTAATGAAGTAGTGATGTGCAAAGGGAAATAGCTGAGCTAAATAGGCTCAAGCAAATCAAGAAAATAAAGTACAGCTGGCCAGGACAGTTGGCAGTGTATAGTCATCTTGTTGAGGTTACATTATATTTAACAATTACAGATATATTTTATGATCATTTCATTCATTGCATCCATGTCTCGTGTAGACATTTTATCAAACAATTGGTGAGCATACACTGCACTTACACATTTCGCATACATATTAGTAAGAGCATGCCCCATGACTTCCATTACTAATTTCACAGGTAAAATGGAGCTAAAACCATGTTGGAAACAACAAGAAAAACTATCTGAACCAATGCTTCTTCTCCTTGTAGGATCAATCCGATTCACAACAAAAACCAACATTTATTCATGACCAATATTAAATATGAATAGGGTTCGTGGCTTTCATCTGAATTTGCAACAAACAATAGTCGTTGAAGCATGCCCAGAAACTCAAAACAATGTAATCATCGCATCACTAATACCCTGCTGGGAGAGTTGCATTGTTTGTGAATCGTACAGACTATACTAAGTGTTGGAAAGGATTAACTAAAAATTCACTTTGATATTTGATCGTGGTTCCGATTGTTGATTTTTCAATAAGCTAAGCTTAAGGATGAAGTTCATTCCATTTTTATCATTTTACTTCAACCATAAACAATTTGTAGCAGCAACCAAGATCACAAGAGGAAACACCATTCACAAGTACAAAAGAAGTATCCTGGGAAACCCTTCTCAACAAGGGAAGAAAACCTAGCCAATCATTTTCTATATTCTTCAAGAGAAATACTTCCACCACCATAAAAGACTATCACACAAAAGGGTGCTCACAAACCCTAGAAGAATAGTGCCCAAGAAAGGTGCGTACCTCTTCGAAGAAGTAAGTACTTGCTGAAATTTCCAAACTCACACTTGTGATAAGATTCCTCAATGGAGAATTTACCTTTACTTATATTAGACTAAACCTATCAATAGTGGTGTCTACTGGCACAATAGGGCCGACCATAGTAACTCATAATATAATTAATAATTACCATATTAATTATCTTTTACATTAATTATTTTTTACATTAAGGTGGGGCCGACCTGTACCATTTATGTTACAAATAGGGTTATAGGTAAGTCTGACTCTTGAAAAATATAGCAAGGTATTTCATACACCCACTAGTGCTCATTCAGTAGGGGTACATCCATCTGTGCTCAGCCACAGGGATGTCCATATCTCTATCTGACTGCGTCTCACAGGAGAACCACACTCACTAGTGCTCAGCCACTAGGATTACTTTCACCTATACTCATCCAAGGCACATCCAACTCAACAGATCTTCTTTCTCACTGCATTACATAGGAGAGTCATCTGGAGTTCATCATTTCAACTCTCTACTCGGAGAAGGCTAATACATCGTTTCATCTCTGTCTCAGAACGATGCACCCAACTCATGGGATTTCATATGTTCAACTGTGCTCAGCTACAGGCATGTCCAATTCAAAAGATATTATTTATCACAGCGTTACATAGGAGAATCATCTGGAGTATCATCTCAACTCTCTACAAGGAGGAGGCCAACACAACGTTCCAAATCTGTCTCGGATAGGAACCACACACCCAACTCAGGGGCTATCTCTCAGGTCTGTGTCCTGGAGGATGTCTTACGCAGTTGTAATCATAAAAACTCCCTCTCATCTAGGGACACATTCTCCACCAGGCCAAGTCTCTCAAGAAAATACTTGAACTTCATCTTAGCAAGCGGTTTGGTGAAGATATCTGTGATCTGCTCATGGGTAGGAAGATATTGCACATGTATTGTCTTCCTATGCACCATGTCTCTCATATAGTGATATTTTATCTCGATGTGTTTCGATCTATCATGAAACACAAGGTTCTTAGAGAGCTTGACACAACTCTGGTTATCACAATGAATAGGTGTAGGATCCATGTCATGATTGAACAAATCAGTTAGAATTTTGCGAAGACACACAACTTCCCGGACTACTATACTCAATGTAATGTACTCTGCATTTGTGGTACTCAATGCCACAGAGATTTTTTTTCTTCTACATGAGGAAACCATGGCAGACCCCAAAGTAAAGAAATAACTAGATGTGCTTTTCCTGTCCACTATGCTCCCTGCCCAATCTGCATCGGCATATCCCTGCAGGATCAATCCTACACTAGAGGCATATATTAGGCCATAACCAATTGTGCCTCGTAGGTATATTAATACATGTTTTGCTACTATCCAGTGATTCTGACTCGGTTGGCTCATAAAATGGCTAAGCACATTCACTGCATAACATATATCTGGTTTGGTGTTAACCAAATACATCAGTGATCCAATCAATAGTTTGTACAAGTGTGGATCAATCTCTCATGAATCAGTATCATTCATCTTCTTCAACTCCATCACCATTAGTGTAGGGATGGATTTTCATTCTGTCATATAGAAATTTTTCAATATCTCCACAGTATATTTTCCTTGACACGAGATAATCTCATATGTCCTCTGCCATACTTATAGTCCCAAGAAGTAATGCATCAAACCTAAATCCTTCATCTCAAATTTAGCATTCAATGCTTGTTTTCATTCAACAATGAGTCTCTCTAAACCAGTGAGGAAAATTTCATCCACATATAGGACCAAGATCAAGCACTCATTGCCATCAATGTGATAATATAGGTTTGGGTCAACAATAATTTTGCTGAAACCCAAACTCATCAAGAATCCATCCATTTTATCATACCAAGCACGTGGTGCTTTCTTTAGTCTATACAGGGCTTTCTTCAACCTACATACATGAGATATTTCGTTGTGTATAACGAATCCTTTTGGATGCTCGATATAAACTTCTTCCTAAATTTCACCATTGAGAAAGGTTGGATTTACATCCATCTGATGTAGTTTCCAACCCATGGAAGAATATAGTGTAGTGATAGAACAGATGGAAGTGTATCGAGCTACTGGAGAGAAATTCTCATCATAGTCAACTCCCTCTACTTGCGAGAACCCTTTGGCTACAAATCTTTCTTTTTATTTCTTGATGCTTCCATCAGCTACATGTTTGATTTTATAAATCCATTTGGAAGTCACTACAGACTTTCCCTCTAGTCTTGTAACAATATCCCATACATTATTTTTCAATATAGACTGATATTCTCCTGTCATGGCATATTGCCATACTTGTTCACCTGAAGCTACTCCATGAAAAGATGGCTCGGAGTATGACAAATTTTGGCTCAGGAATCACATCAAACCCATGCAATCCAATCCATAAAATTTATTTAATAATTGTTAATGAGCAGGGGGTGAATTAGGGTTCAGGGATATCTGATGGGATTGTATTGAGCAAACAAGTGAGAAAATGAAAGGGAGTAAGAAAATGATTACCGTTGAACAATTCATTAAACAATTGACTGTGAAACAATAACCAAAACATATTAGTTGTCATCTATCTCTGTGTTATTTCTTAATTGTTGTCATACAAAGATTTATATTAATTTTAGTAAACAGAGAGGGCAAAATGAATTCAGGATCATTAGGGGATTTGTAATCAGTGAAAAAGTAAGGAAATCAAGGGTAATTAGATGGATATTGTTCATAAAATAAATTAAATCAATCAACTACCATAACTTTGTTTCAAATTTAATCCAAAAAGAATGCACTTTCAAGACCAAAACATTCATTGTTCCTCAATTGTATGCAAATTGCTTGATGTCTCAATAATAATTAAATTTCCAAAAAATCCTTACTTTATAACAGTCTGTGCATTATAACTTATGTAAAAATTTTCCATTCAACAATACGGTATATTATAACGTTTATCTTTTCCTTTTAAAATAAAGAAAACATCCACACCAATTCTTGTTATAATATACCCAACTTTTAATCCTGATAATCAATAATGCACCACAATAAACAATCAACAGTCATTGTCCTTTAATCAACAATTGGGCCTGATTTAGTATACACAGGTGTATTTTCAATCACAGATAGACTTAAGAGAATACACGAGGGACCAATCATAACACAAAGTCTTCAATCACATAATCGATACAATAGTGAATCGACAACAACAACCAACTCAAAACCAAATGGAACCCCGAGCTTGCTTTCTGTGTGCATAAACATATGTAAACTTATTTTAAAAACAAATGATAGTCTGCATGATGATTCCCATAGAACCATATCATATATAAAGCGAACAAAACTAAATCGACACATAGACACCCATTTCAACTTGCCATAAACCTAATCAAGCTTGGTAAAACTCACACAGGTGTCTTCTTATGCAATCAAAAACATGTTGGATTAAACACAGTGATCGACACCATAATTGAATAGAAAGATAGTTGTCGGATGTAAGAAACCACTCAATTTCTCTATTATTTGTTCAAAAAAATTCATCACTGAAGGACCTCACAGTAATTCAACCAAAAGGATGGGTTTATAAATGAGGGAGCACGTGCCTTCAAACTCCCACAATCATTAAACTGATAACCCAAAACTTGACAAACCCGACGGTGCCCGAGGAGGTAGAGACAAGTCAGAGTCCAAGTTGGGTTCTTTCAAAAATGAAATGCAGAGAGGAAACACAAGCTTATTTTTCCTTTTAAACAAAAACAAAGAGAGTTGACGGTCTTCCATATACTCATATCCATTTTACCATCGATTAGCAACCACATGCCTCAATACAATTTTGAAAACAAAAAAGCAGTGATCCACACAGTCCTTCAACTTATTAATCCAAGCCCTTGACAGAACCATGAGTGAATAACTGAGTGGAGGATAAGGAAATTTGATTTTAAACAACCCAGTCGCACATATGTGTCACTAACACTTTTTGCAAAAAAGAGACGAGGGTTAATTCAAGCAATGATGGGAACTCAAAAAACACTGAGAGATAATGTTTCTTTCCAACACCCAGGAGGTGGAACAACCTTCAAAAACAATTGACAACAAGGTGACATACAATCATAATTATAGAAGGAATGGGAGTAGTGGTATGTGGAAGCCCTTAGAAACTCGCATCCATTTAACACAAATACATACCTACATTAATATTCGGGGCCAACCAAGACTGAACTTTTGGAAATTTTTCAGCGAAAAGACAGTAAGGAACGAGCATCAACAAAAGTTCAAGGTTAGATAAAAAGAAACATACTAACTGTCGACAGTTCCTCTGCAACCGGATAAAGAGTACGACAATGACCAAGAGAGAAATGAGTTGACAGTCACTGAAATACAACATGTGATAAAATCCCTTCAACCATAAAACACAGAGCTTCATTGCACCACTGTCACCATTATTTCATAGAGAACCATCATAAAACAACAACACTGACGGAGAAAATAACCAATGCACAACCTTTATATTCAATAATACACATTATTGTTCTTACAATCATCAACATTTCGCAGTCATCACAAAAATACACAACACCATATTTACACATAGTCGAAAAACTCAATAAAACACAGAATCCATGCATTCTTGAGCCACCATTTGATTCATCACATAGAATCCATCATGGATGGATAGAAAAGACCCATCTATGAGAAGATCGCTTAAATGATGATTTGGTCGATATTTCCCTTCCAAAACCTGAAAACGAGGAGATTCCAGAACCAACAGAGAAACAATGCAACAATCCTTGGGTGACAGGCGGTAGGGAGGTTTGGAGTGACTCTTAGTAAATGCACGTCACTTCCTCACCTGATCCCATTCAATTCATGTATGAGCCAACCCACTAACATAACATTCACCACTAACATCAAACCATATCCAATGCCAAAATTCAATACCATATCCATCGTAAGATCTGATACCATATCAAATGCATAGTGTGCCACCTGAGATATCTTATATCTCTATGTTAACCTTTTCCATAACTTCACACAATGATCACATATCAACATTTCTATATGCACCTCCTTTCAATCTTTTATATAAAATTTCATATTCATTTAACCAAATCATAGTATAATAGTTAGGAGTAACACTTGTATCCATTAATTATTTCATTCGAAGTTTGCATGTAGTCTTTATCATGACTTTAGGATTAATGCATATTTCCTTTCCTTTTTCTATAACTCTAGAATCTTTTCATATCTTTTTTTCTTTGTTTTGATCAATATCCCATTTAATTATCCCTTACATCTATGTGGCTAAGTAATCAATATATGAATTAGTAACAAGGTTATAACATAGAACCTGTAAACAACATGATCCTCGTACCCATGGAAACTATTATGTGTCACAAGTGATTACCAACAAAATTCAACAATAATGCATTAACCACTCATTATCACGCCAAATGAAACCAAGACTGCATCATAAAAAATGTTGGACTGTGTAGGTAACATCTTAACAACAACAAAATATGTCTAATATGTCTATCCTTGCACCTCTACTCTACAAGGGGGTCCAATCTACTAGTATTATATTATTATCATAATTAAATAATAACGCTTTTAGCAACACTTTGCGGGCATAATTCATCATTGTGATTTTAATCGTCAACAAACTGGAGACTCCACAGGAAAATATGTTTCCAACAGATTAAGAACACATAATGTCTAGTTTTGCAGACCATGTAACATCAAATCAAGAAGATATAAATATGAATGATTATGCAATAGGAAGAAGTGAGTGGATTTAAGAGAAACATGACCGGGAATTTGGGAATAACTCATGGAAAGTGATAAGTATAAGGGGGTTTATCCCTGTAAGAATAATCATTCAACTAAAAAGTGTTATTGACTTCAAGGAGAAAAATTTCTTGAACTTCTCTTCTGAATCTTGAATGGATGGAAGAAAAGAAAAGTAGAAGAGGGATAAAACCAACTATCTTCTAAAACAATAGTGGAAGCATATAATAATTTCAATGATGCTTTCAAGGAGAACATCATGACAGTCATGTAACTTGATTTTTATTTATTAACAATACTTTGTAGAAGCGTCGATGTGGAAAAACTGATCCAACATTTTATTTTGACAATAAAAGAAGTCAAAAAGAACATAATAGCAAGAAATGACATAGCAGAAATGAAACAATAGAATTAAAAAAAAAAACAGAATGAAATGACATAAATGAAAAAAAACAGAAATGTAAAATTGAAGAAATTAAAACTACTATAATACATAAAACATTCCACACAGCATTAAAACTTTTAAGTTGGTTCCACATAGTATTTTAAGTGGGAATTGTTATTGTTGTAGGAAAACAATCGCTCTTGTAAGTCCTTTAGGATGTAAGAATTTGTGCCCAAGACAAAAGTGATCTTAAAAGGACCCAACTACATTTTTGGAACTTTGAATGCCTTCCTCTATCAACATGAGTTGAATCCCACAACAATACCTTCTTATTAACTTTAAATTTGACAGCCTTGACACATTTGTTGAAATATTTTTTAACAGTCTATTGTCTTCTCTTTATATTATCCAAGGAAAACATCCTTTGCTCTTCTAAATCCAAAAGTGCATTCATTCTTTGAGAAACATTAGAAGAGTTTAACTATTCAACCTATAGCATTAACCTTAAGGAGGAAAGTTCCAACTCAGTAGGCAGAATGGCTTCTTGACCATAAACAAGATGGAAAGGAGTGCAATGAGTTCTCACCTTGGTGGTAGTGCGATATGGCCAAAGGCCATAAGTGAGGAGGGTGTGCCATTGACGAGGCTTATCTTCAATGATCCTCTTGATAATTCTTACCATATTCTTATTGGTAGACTCGGCCTGCTCATTACCCTGGGGATAATAAGATGATGAGGTAAAATGTTTAACCCCCAACTTAGCTAAAAATTGGGCCAGCTTAGCAGAAACAAAAAACGTGACTATTGTATGTAATAATCTCTAAAGGAAGACCAAATATGGAAAAAATATTAGTTTCAAGAAAAGAAATCACTTGATCATCATGTGAATGTTTAAGCGGGACAACTTCGGTCCATTTCATAAAATAGTTTGTGACTGTCAAGATAAAAACTTGCCCTGCTGAAGACGGAGGATTAATAGGACCAATGAATTCCAAACCCCATTTGGAAAAAGAAAATTCAGGTAGGACAGGTTGTAAAGGCATGGCTGAAAGGAGTTCTTTGCCAACAAACTTCTCGCACTTGTCGCAAAATCTTGAAAAAACATAAGAGTCATGAAAGATTGAAGGCCAATAGTACCCTTTCCTAATAATCTTAAAAGAAATGGTTTTAGCATAAATGTGACCTCCTACATGAATAACATAATTTGAAGAACCATGACTCTCTGGTAACAATTTTTGTGCTTCCACATTATTCACACAACGAAGTAACATACCGTCGGCATATATCCTAAAAAAGAAGTCTCCTATAAGGACATACCTATCTGATTCGAGACAAAGCCTTCTTCTTTGATGGGTATCTAAGTTATCTGGACATCTTTGATTTTTCAAGTAATAAACCATATCTTATACCAAGGATGTTCAAACACAGGAAGGATTTGATTGTCAATGTAAAACAATGTTGATAGAGAGCTATCTTTCTCATCAATTTCTTCAGTAGTTTCATCATGCTGAGTTAAGTGAAGGGCTAAGTCATCTCCCTTGATGGTGTTAGACGTCATGATAGTTAAATCATGCTCCCGGATCTTGGAAAGACAACGTGAAAGCTTCGTTAAAAGATAAGTTTGTGATAGAAAAAAATTGACAGCAGGTAAAGGGACTTTTACCAGTGTATACTTACCTAAGATGAAGTGGCCAAACTTTTCAACATCTTTAACAAGAAAAAAAGCATGATTTGTAACAAAAGAATATTTTAAATCATCATTTGACAAACTTTGACTCATGTAAGCCATTGGGTTTTCATTACCTTGGTCATCACATTTCATGAGGATAGCAGAAACGGCTTCCTCTGTGGCATTAGTATATATCATAAATTCTTTCTCAAAATATGGCTTCGCCAAAACCGGTGTAGAACTGATTTCTTTCTTGATACCTACAAAATAATTTTCGACATCATTTGTCTAATAAAAGGAGCGATCTTTCTTTATAATATTATGAATTGGTTTTACCATTATAGCAAAATGAGGAACAAACCTACAGACAAAGTTGATAACACCCATAAAATCTTGAACCTCCTTCTTGGAAGTAGGAGTAGGAAGATTTAGGATAGCAACAATCCTTTCAGGATCTATGCTTATTCTTGAATCATAGACAATGTTTCCAATGAGCATGCCCTTGGTAATGTCAAAAATAGACTTAAAAGGATTTAGAGAAATACCAAATTTCCTGCATCGCATGAGAACCTTTTTAAGATGACCAAAATGATCTGATCGATTTTTAGAATACACAGTTAAGTCATCAAGATAAATCTGAATAATTTTGTTGATAAAATCATCAAAATCTATTTTCATAATTCTTTGTAAAGTGGCACCTACATTGGACAAGACAAAAGGCATACGTTCATAATCAGAAGTGCCCCAACGAGAAATAAAAGTGGTTTCATATTTATTTTCCCTTTTTACCTTGATTTGATTGTAACCAGAAAAAAAGTCAAGTAATAACATCATATGTGACCCTACAACTTGTTGCAAAATCATTTCCGTATTAGGGAGAGGAAAGTGATATTTTATAATATCCCTATTCAATCCGCGAAAATCCATGCATAATCTGATATGACCAGTTGTTTTCCGAATGAGAATCAAATTGGAAACCCACTCAAAATACTTAACTGTGAAAATAATCCCAACCTTCAAGAGTTTTTCCAAATCCTTTCGAATAGTTTCTTCCAGTGTAGGGTTAATGGTTCTTTGCTTTTTCCTAACTGGTTTTATGCCCTCCTTGATAGAAATAACATTATGTATAAGAGAGGGATCAAAACCATGAAGATCCTCATAAGACCAAGCAAAAACATCTTGAAATTTACCAAGCAGCTTATGAACTTCATTTTTTCTTCATCAGAATATTGGGCACCTATTTTAACATTCTGAATCCTCTTCACCCACTTTCCTTTTTGATTCCTCTTCTTTATGTTTTTATGTGTTGCCTACATCAATCGATGAAAATGAACTTTCTAGAGGAGAAAAGCCTTTGGGAATTTTGTTATCTTCCATTGATATAATTTCCTTAGGCCTATAAGGTTCATTTTGGATGAAAGCACAAATGCTCTCACACTAGGGGAAACCTTCCATGACTCTACATTGCCAAGTATGTGCAGACGATACATAGATTGAAAGGTATAATCAGGTCTTTGTGGCAAAATTTTTCGATTAGGAGAGTCTGCAAAAACAACTAACATGTTAGCCATTGAGTTCAATTCCCTTTTAACATGAGTGATGTTGAAAGATAGTAAATTCGAGATATGTTCCCAAATAGTTTGGGTGTAACATTTCATTAGCTTTTTTCTAGGAGAGTATATCTTACGTACAAGATTTATAAAAAGTTTAGAATCCCCCAAAACTATAAGGTGACCACAACCTAGATTATAGGCATTTTCAATGCCTAGCAGTAACGCTTCAAATTCAGTGACATTGTTTATGCAAGAAAACTCTAACCTATAGGAAAAGTTATGAACTTTACCCACAGGAGAGTATAAAATAACACAAACTCAGTTTCCTTCATTGCAACATGAACCATCAAAGTGCATATGCAACATCCCATCCTCTAAGTCGATTTGTTCCAAGGTAGTGTTTTCCTCATCTCCAAGGATGGAATAAACTCCTAGATCCTCTTCGATATAATTTATATTAGGTTGTGGGGCGCTTTCTATGTAAGGTGAAATTCCCCCCTCCCTTAGTAATATGATTTTTTTACCATTACGAGGAGTAGATAAATGTCTCTCATCGAGTGAGAGGTATCCACCCATCAAAGATTTCCAATCTCTTCCTAATATGATCGAGTAATTACTCACTAACATATTAATTACCTGAATATTAAGGGTGGTCCTTATTTCAGGATGCACACACAAAACCAAGGTCACATCCTTGATTTCACCTATGGTTGTTTGTTGTAAACTATTATAAGAGAGCATGCTTATGGCATTTTCATTTGTACAAGACAAGCCTAGATATTCCATAATAATTTTTGACATTACAGTTGGGCCCGAACCACCGTCAATGAGAAAACAATGGGCTATTTTGTCCATAATCTTTACAGAAATGAAAAAACAGAGGGTTTTTTACAGGGTGTCTAAAGTTATGTACACATACTTTATTTACAGATGAATCCTCTTCATCTACCTCTTCAAAGAGGTTGGCTACAATGGAATATTTTCTTTCCATGAAATTTTTCAGATGCTTCTATTGCTCAGGGACGGTAACCATATCCAGGAGGGTAGCATCTTCTTTAATGTTGGCCAACTGATTGAGAATGTTATATTTGGAAGAGGGAAGAGGGGAGGTAGTTCCTTTACTTTCAGGAGCTTTAGAAACATGAACAGTAGAAGCTGGTGAAGATGAGCTAGGGATGGAAGAAGTGCGAGGGGGATCATATTTACCTTTTGGAGCATATGATTTATTCCTAGTATTTATGATTTGACATCCTCTGGGTCTGCAAATTCTAGGACAACAATGGTAGTTTCATGTCTTCTACCAAATATTTTATCTTTGGCACTCTCCTTTACTTCACATGTACTTTCCTCATGGTGTTCCTCACAAAATTTACACCAACTACGAGGCATGGTTTCTTTAGGATGAAAATTGTTTTCATTAGGATTTCTAAAGGGGGGTGCAAAAGAAGATGAAGCCCCAGGGGTAAGTGAAGGGACATTTCCTTTCCACTCATATGCTATCATTCGATTATTCATGTCTTGTACAAGCTGTAAGAGGGTGGGCATGTGTGTTTGTTTAATTGAATCTCCCTTAGGAATACCTATTCTTCCAAGTTGTCATTCATACTCTAAACAAGAATGCAGAGCATAACCAAGTTTATCAATGGCCTTTTCCTCAATCCTATGATGGTAGGGGGAAGGTAATGCATGAAAGAAGCTTGGTTATGAGGGCAAATGAGTTCATGAATTTGGTTTTATAATTTGGTGAAACACAAGTTGAAGGACTTGATAGTTTCACCATCCTTATAAGTGATGTTATTGTACTCTCGGAATTGCTCAGTTGGGATTTTGGATTTCCCATAGGTAGATTTGAACCAATATACTAACTCCTCCCAGGTAGAAATAATATTAGGAGAAAGGTCAAAGAAATCGTCCGCAACCTTCCCTTCAAGGTAATTCACAAATAAGCACATACAAGTGTCGTTGTCATTGGCTCCTATGTTGTGACAGGCATTATAAAATTCCACCAAGTGTTCATTCGTTGTGATCATGTTATTCCCTGAAAACTTAGGGAGATTCTCTTTGAATTTAGGAAGTGGAAAAGTAGCAGGTGCTAGGTTAAGAGGGGAGGAAACATGCCACAGAGTGGTTGTAACATCTTCTTCAAACTAAAAGAACCCATAATTTTAATGAATTTGGGGGGGTTTATAGTAGATTGGACATGGACTTGGTGACTATATAAGCTACCAATCACTCATGAGCATAAAGGTTGATATGAAGAAGCACCTCCAGTTCCACCAGAGCCACCACTAGATGTCATCTTGTGAACGATAGGTATGGGAGAGAAAGATGAGATGGATGAATCAAACAAACTTCTCCTTAGAGTACTTTGTTGGGTTGAAAAAATAACATTTCTTCTTCCTATTTCAGCAATAGGATTAATTTCCGGTGATAAACCTCTTCTTCTCCTAGATATGTGAGGGTCTAATGACATGAAAATCAGATCAAAAATTAAGGAAAAACAAAGCTATGGTTGATTCCTAGGTTGTCTTTTCCTAGCTTCCAAATGTTCTCGGACACTTATGTCTTGTTCAATTGTTTCCCAGAGCATTCTAGCTCAACTCCGGTATTAGCAGTCTCTAAGATGGTATTAAACAAGTTTAAAGCAATGTTGGTCAGAATTTTAAGATCGAGCTCAATATTGGGCTTCCTTGCAACAAGTATAGTCACGAATAAAAGAAACAATCAAAGGATCAATATCAGAAATATAAATATATTCAATGATAATCAAGCATAAAATTAACCAGAGAGATATGGAAGATCTCCCCAGTAAGGTCGCCAAATAAATTTTGAGGAAAATATATGAATTTATCTTTCTCAAGAATTTTTTAATCTCGCTTGGCTAAGAAAAGATAGCCGAGAATAGTACCCTATGTTTATAGCCTCAAAAAAGTGTTTTCCAACCCACAAGTATTAGTTACAAGGTCTTACGCTGATTTTTTAAAATAAAAGATTGCTGTAAAATTCAACATTTTTATATAATTTTCTAAATATAATAGATTGCAAAAGTAAATGTGGAGACAAAAGAAAAAATACCAAGTCACATATTAACATAGATGAGACAAAATAGCAATCATTTTATTTCATTCCAAAATATCAAAAGTTTCTTTCTCTTTATAAAACCCTATGGGGGGTATGGACCAAATTCAAACTTAGATATCCCCAATGAAAACCATACAAAAGGACTCTGACAAGAAGTAAAAACTAAACTTTAAAATCTGGATTAGCTTTCCATAGAGTGTTTCCCACTTGACTCTACACAATATCGTTTATCAATCATGAAACTCAATTTATAAGCAGACAAGTCTACACAGACTATCAAACATAGATAAACACCTTTGAAACAAGCATCTGGGTGATATGGTTTAGCTTTGAACCTTGTTGTCTACAATAGGACCTTGTTGTCATAAAAGAGAATTAGGCTTTTAATGAATTGAATAATGAATGAAAACTGAACTATCTCAATAAAACTCAAGAGAAAACCTTAGTATGCTTTCTCCTTCTATTATCCTTTTGTTCTTCCTTCTCATTTGACTTTTATGCATTCCAAATTAGTTGAAGTAGTTCAACTACCTCATTTAATTAAGTTAACTAAAAATAAAATAACTTTTAGTTTAGGGGAATAATTAATATAATAATAATAATAAGGGTCTTTTAACAAATAATAACTAGTAGGTGGGACCCCTTATGACTCCCTTTAATTTATTAACAAAAATAAACATAACTAGTCAATCAATCAAACACATCCCTCCTTGTGGCTCCCATAATCATTCTCATAATTTGAAAATTAAATATCAATGATATTTCAAATTATATCCAAACATATAATATCCAAAATATCCAAAATTAGTTTGTTGTCCAAAACCTTCATAAGTCAGTTGTCCTCAATAAAACAATAATAAAACATAATCAAAAACCATGTTTTCCACTTTCAGAGGCAATTTTTCCTTTGTTTTTGCTATCCCCTTTTGACTTCCGTGAATTAGCCTTAGGCCATGTAGAACCTTGAGGCTTGATCTCACTGATGGCATGGGAACAATCATCTCTCAAGTGCATACATGATGATACAGAATTGGTTGAATCACTTGAGGGAGAGGAGGGGGAAGCAACAAATTTTCTTTTGTCATGCATGTTGTGGGCTTTGATTTTGAGTCGTTTTCTTGCATGAGAGGACTGTATAGGTGAGTGTGCAAGGGAAATATGAAAAGTTGGGTTAAAAAGTGGAGGAGGAGGAGGTAGAGACAAATTTGGCCAGCCACGATGTTGGGAGACTATTGGGTGAACAATCTCCTTCCATATGTTATTTTAGGGAAATTCAAGTTGCAACAAAACATGAGGGTTCACAAGGATACCAGGGACATGATGAGGTTGGAAGGGAGGCCTCTCTGGTCTAGGTTGGACTACCCCTTGTCCAATCTAATTGAAAAATCCAGCTTGAAATAACCGGTTTAACTCATGAAGATCTACATCAAAATTTATTGAGAATATGGGCCTTCTAGGCCCTCTGTTCCAATTTCCTCTTCCCCTATTATTTCATCCATGACTTCCTCTGCTGAAGAAGATCATCATGTATGCAACTATTATTAGAAACCAACTTCTTAAACAAACAGTACATGACATTCTCTTAATATGAAACAAAGTTTGGCTCAACAATCACATCAGACCCATGCAATCCAATCCATAAAATTCATTTTATAATTTTCAATGAGCAGGGGCTGAATTAGGGTTCAGGGATATCTAAGGGGATTGTATTGAGTGAAAAAGTGAGAAAACGAAAGGGAGTAAGAAAATGATTATTTCTCAACAATTCATTAAACAATTGATTGTTCTACAATAACCAAAACATATCAGTTGTCATATATCTCAGTGTTATTTCTTAATCACTATCATACAGAGCTTCAATTTAATTTTAGTGAATAGGGAGTGCAAAATGAATTCAAGATCATGAGGGGATTGGTAATGAGCTAAAAAGTGAGAAAATGAAAGGGAATTAGATGGATATTGTTCATAAAATAAATTAAATAAATCAACTATCATAACTCTATTTCAAATTTAATCCAAAAAGTGTCCACTTTCAAGAACAAAACATTCATTGTTCCTCAATCGTATACAAACTGCTTGTTGTCTCAATAAGAATTAAATTTCCTAGAAATCCTTAATTCATAATAGTCTGTGCATTATAACTTATGTAAACGTTTTCCATTCAAGAATATTGTATATTATAACATTGATCTCTTCCTTTTAAAATAAAGAAAGCATCAACAACAATTTTTGTTATAATATGCCCAACATTTATCCTTAATAATCAATAATGCACCACAATAAACAATCAACAGTCATTGTCCTCGAGTCAACAATCGGGCCCGATTTAGTATACACAGGTGCCTTTGCAATCACAGACAAACTTAAGAGCATACACGGGGAACCAATAATAACACAAAGTCTTCCATCACATAATCGATACAATCTTGAATTGACAACAACATCCAAATCAAAACAAAATGGAACGCTGAGCTTTCTTTCTGTGTCCATCAACATATGTAAACTTATTTAAAAAAAAATGATATTCTGCACAATGATTCCCATAGAAACATATCATATATAAAGTAAACATAACTAAATTGACACAAATATACCCTTTTTAACTTGCTATAACCATGATCGGGCTTGGTAAAACTCACACATGTGTCTTCTTATGCAATAAAAAACATGTTGGATTAAACACAGTGATCGAGACCATAATCGAATAGGAAGAGAACTCTCGACTATAAGAAACAACTCAATTTATTTCTTATTTTTTCAAACAAATTCATCACAGAAGGACCTCATGGATATTTGACCAAAAGGATGGGTTTATAAACAAGGGAGCACGTGCGTTAAAACTCCAACAATGAGTAAACTGATAACCCAAAACTTGACAAACCCGATGGTGCCTGAGGAGGTAAAGACAAGTCAGAGTCCAAGTTGGGTTCTTTTAAAAATCAAATGCATAGATGAAACACAAGTTTGTTTTTCCTTTTAAATAAAAACACATAATGTTGATTGTCTTCCATATACTCATATCCATTTTACCAATGATTATAAACCACGAGCCTCAATAAAATTTTGAAAATGAGAAAGTAGTGAGCCACACAGTCCTTTGACTTATTACTCCAAGCCCTTGATAGAACCATGAGTGAATACCTGAGTGGAGGATAAGGCAATATGAGTTTAAACAACCCAGTTTCACACAAGTGTCACTAACACTTTTTGAAGATAAGAGTCGAGGTTTAATTCAAACAGTGATGGACACTCGAAAAACAAAGAGAGATAATGTTTCTTTCCAACACCAAGGAGGTGGAACAACCTTCAAAAACAATTTACAATGAGATCACATACATTCATCATTATAGCAGGAATGAGAGGAGTGGTGTGTGGAAGCCCTTATCAACTTGTGTCCATTTAACACAAACACAAACCTGTATTAATATTTGGGGCCGACCAAGAATGGACTTTTAGAAATCTTTCAACGAAAAGACAATAAGGAACAAGAATCAACAACAGTTCGTGGTCACATAAAAAGAAACATACTAGCTTTCGAAAGTCGCTCTACAACCGAATAAATATTATGACAATGACTGAGAGACAAATGAGTTGACAGTCACTAAAATACAATCAGGGAGAAGGCATTGTCTCACTATCACTTTCCATCTAAGATTCTTTGGATCTTTGGAAGACTATATCTTCATGAAAAGTAACATCTCTGCTTATTTCAATCTGTCTTTGACTAGGAATGTAGATATGATATGCCTTTGAATATTCATTGTATCTTGCAAATGTTCCCTTTCTCCATGAAGGGTATAACTTGGATCTCTTCTCTTTGGGTACATGAAAATATATTCGACACCCAAATATTCTGAAGTTTCCAATCTCATGCTTCACTCCGATGAAGGCTTCTTCTAGAGTAATGTTCTTCAAGATCTGATGAGGACTCATGTTTTGAACATACAACATTTTCATGCATGCTTATTCCCATAGAGTCATAAGTATACTCCGATCATGTATCATTACTTTGGTTTCCTCTATGATATTTTTTTTTTTCCTCTTTGGAACCCCATTTTGTTGAGGGTTGTAGGGAACTGTGAAATCCCTCTTGATCTCTTCTTCAATACAAAAATTGTTGAAATATTTGGAGGTGTATTCTCCTCCATTATATGATCTTATTACCTTGATCTTTCTTCCGGTCAAGTTCTCAACCTGAGATTTGAATTCTTGAAATATTGCAAGGACTCCATCCTTGTTTTTCTATAAGTAAATCGAAGTTTTCCGAGAATGATCATCTATGAAGAGTACATAGTACAAGTACCCATTTAGAGATGCAACAGTCATTGGCCCACACACATCTGAATGTATCAATTCCAATATGTCCTTGGATTTATTGTCACTACTCAAGAAGGATCCTTTAACATTTTTTCCAAGTGCACAACCTTTTCAAACACCTTTATCTTGAATCTGTATTTCTAGAAGACATGTTACCATTTTTTATAGAGTTGGGAGAGCTCTATATTGAATGTGAGAAAGTCTTCTATGCCATAGCTCACTCAAGATGATAGTGTCATGTAGCAAGGCTTAGACTGGTCTGATGGTTAATCTGTACAAGCTATTTTCTCGGACACAAATTACCTTGGAAGAATTTATATGAGAGTCTTTGTGCCATGAAAGAACTCTTCCTTGTGAGAAGGTAACCTTGTATCTTTTGTCTTCCAAGGAAGAAATGGAGATAAATTTCCTCTTCATTCCAGGTACATATAGTACTTCTTTTAATTTAAGCTGCATATTTGAATCTAGTTGGAAGGTATAAGTTCCAACCCCTTTCACATTATATATGGCATCATGTTAAGGTCCTAACCTGCACATAGGTAGATCAATGTATTCAGATGTAATAAAGGTCAATATTAATAAGGTCTTTCAATAAAATAGAATAAGACGGATGTAAGAAGACCTAATAGAAACTTCCTCTTCTAGAAGGATCTTCGTCTAGATGTTTCTCTTAATAGACATATTTAGTATAAATAAGGGTCGAGGGTATGAAAACCCTAGCTTGGAGATTATTGTAATAGAGCCCTGCTCGATTGGAGGTTGCCCCCTCGAAGAGGCATGTGAACATTGCTTTCTGAATCAAAGTGTTATTTCTATTGCTATTGTTATATCATTTCTATGTATTGTGAAGATTATGCTGGATGTTTTACTATTATTCTGCCATTTCTAGCCTTTTATTTCTATTCTGCATATTTTATATATCTGGTATCTTGCAAGTGGTATCAGAGCACTTTCCTTGGTAGAAATTGTGGGTATTTTTTTTATTTTTTTTTTCAGGGTAGAGACATATTATGGCGTCTTTAAGCCACAGAGATCTGTCGTTACGTGCATAAACCCGCGGTTGAGGGATTCATACACACAGAAAATACAAGTGGTTCTTAAGCGCACCTCTGTTGGCCACCCTTGTAACCCCTGTTGGTACCCCTTTGAGTGGTAGCGCATCAGACAACACCTGTATATAGATCGACCTAGATTTCCTGAAGCCCTCTTTAGATAAACCTATCGGTCGTCGGACTGCTATAGTGTCACCGAGAAAAACACTCGGGAAGATACTCTCTAGTACCTGGGTAGTCGGGTAGTACGGCTAAGGGTAAGGTCTATCCTCCTTAGTTAGTGCCCTGAGATATTGGGCCGAGTACTACTATTGGACCTCGCATGTATATCAGAGAGCTATAGCACAGGGAAAACCCTTGTCTGTAGAACCCTTGAATACCTAACCCTTGGGGAACATAAACAAATTAAAACGACGAGATCTATTGCTGCGCATTTGTGTTTGGGTTGCTAAGTAAATACACATTTCTCTCTGGTTCAGAATTTGAGGATTTTAGCACTACAACATTCTTCAAACCAAATTATAACCCCACAG
>SNQJ01S0117257.1:27772-50366 GCA_010110895.2 Picea sitchensis
TTAGATTAGAGTTAGATGCCTACTCCTGCATATATTTTGTTGGCATCATCACAAGCTTACGAGCATCCCTGGTTGATAATTAAATGAAAGCAATTTAAGCAATTGAATTGCCCAACAAAACCTATGTAAAGAAAAGTAATTCCCGACTGTTAAATTTTTGGGACACTAGCCCCTTGAAATTCAAATAGTCTGCAAGTCCCATTATCAATTTGTACATCACGGAACTCTCGGTTCTATTTGAAGGTGATGGAACAAAAGAAACCCTCTTTTCAGGTCCCCAGCCCGAGAACCCGCCATCCAAAAACTGGCTAAGTATGGAATGAGAGTTTCAGCTATGCTCTAATTCGGAAAGGCTAGTTTTCCTCCTGCTTCTATGTGTTCCTAGATTTTTCATTTTCAGAATGGACTATGACATAAATCACTTACTCAAATTTTAGATATCAGATTTCACTTATATATATGTGTGTGTGTGTNACTCAAATTTAAGATATCAGATTTCACTTATATATATATATATATATGTGTGTGTGTGTGTGTGTGTGTGTGTGTGTGTATGTGTGTTTCTTTAAATTTTCAGCAATATGTAACACGTTTTATTATTTTTTTATATAAATGTCATAAAATTGTGTTCACTACTTTCTTTCTACTCAAACGTAAAGAGATTGTCATTTCTTGCATCTTTGCAACATGTCCTGCACAATGTTTGTCACAAAGGCCCTTAAAATTAAAATAGTCTGCAAGCTCGCTTCTCAATTTGTACACCGCCTATCTCTGCCTGCTCTTTGTAGGACATGGAATGAGGGCTTCGTAGTTGTTCTATAAAATCTCATCCCCATACTTTATGAAAGTACATATTTTGTATCTATAAAAGTAAATGTATGCTTTAAAAAATTACGTATTTGTTATGTATAGTTTATGGTCTGCAAGAACCTATAATTTCATAAATTTCAATTTCTTGTGTCGAGGAGCCCCTGTTTTAAAGAAAACTAATTCGGGAATGCTATTTATTTCGTTCTTCTGCCTACCGCCCTATGTAACAAACACTGGTACTATACTTTTTGCCCTCTTTTCCACCAGTGTATGTAAAACCTATGTAAAGAAAACTAATCCGCGAATGCTGAATTTTTAAGACACGAGCTCCTTAAAATTCAAATACTCTGCAAGTGTGATTCTCAATTTGTATATCGCGGAACTATTGGTGCTATTTGTAGGGCACGGAAGAACATAAGCGTGTTTTTTAGGTCCCCAGCCCGAGAACCCGTGAACCAAAAAATGCCTAAGTCTAGAAGCCGCTTTTTAAAAAAAATAATCGGGAATCATATTTGTTTCATACTTTTCTCCACCAACCTATGTAACAGATTTCAATACTATTTTATTTTTTTCAACTCCAGTAGCATATGTAAAAAGGAAAACTAATTCGGGAATGCTAAACTTGTTCAACACGAGCGCCTTCAATTTCAAATAGTTCACAAGTCTATTTGTCAATTTGTATATCGCGAAACTCTACGGACTATTTGTAGGCCACGGAACAACAGAAGCCCAATTTTCATCCCGCCAGATCGAGAACCTGCCATTCAAAAATTCTAGTCCTCAAAGCAGCATGTCAATTTGTATATCACGGAACTCTTGGTGGTATTTGTAGGCCATGGAACAACAGAAGCCCAATTTTCAGCCCGCAATCCTAACAACCCGCAATGAAGCTTCCATGCATGCTCTATATATCTACTTCATCAAATTACATATTTGATTTTTGTAGGCCAAGGAACAACAGAAGGCCAATTTTCATCCCCCTAGCCCAAGAACCCTCGATCCAAAATTTCAAATAGTTCGAAATACCACTTGTCAATTTGTATATTGCAGAACTCTCAGTGCTATTTGTAGGCCATGAAACAACATAAAACCAATTTTCATCCCGACAGCCCGAGAACCCGCCATCCAAAAATTCAAATAGTCCACAAAATCGCTTCTCAATTTGCATTTCATGGAACTCTCGGTGCTATTTGTAGGCCACGGAACAATAGTAGCCCAATTTTTAGCCCACCACCCCGACAACCCGAAATGAAGCTCCCATGCCTTTGTTTTAAAGAAAACTAATTCGGTGTTGGTAGTCTTTTTATGCTTTTGTCCACAAACCTATGGCAGCACAATTTTCATCCTACCAGCCCGACAGCCACATTGGTCTATATATCTACTTAATCAAATTACATATTTGGTATCTAGCAACTCTTCTTTGTAACATATGTACGCCCTTAAATATAAAATAGTCCACAACTCCAACTATCAAATTGTATGTCGCAGAACTCTGGGTGCAATTTGTAGGCCACGGAATAACAAAGCACGAATGTCAACACACTAGCCCGTTATTACTATTTCTGTGTATTTTTTCCATAGTCGTATGCAAAGCATATCTAAACAATAGTCTTTCCCACGTGTCTGTACTCCTTCACATTTATTCCCTTTCCCGCAGATGGGTTGCTAGTACAGCACACACGTCAATCAGAGCAGCTAAGAGCGATACTCCGTGGCACCGACGATGTGACGACTACGTGCCACTCACTCCCAACTACCTAATCAGTTCAAGTTCAGCTCGCTCGAGGCATGGCGCCATTACTTTCAGTGCACCTTGCTCTGCCTTCGCATATTTTCGACTGACCAGCACCCTCGTTGCACCTTTACTCTGTGCGTGCGGCCATTTATGGAACCTCACTAGTTGCCTACCTTATTTTAATTGCTCCAACGGGTCCAGATGGCTCATTATTTCCTACTTTTTCTTCTCAAAGCTCAGCTTCCTGCCCAGTCTTTCCATGCTCTGCATTTGTCCTACCCTGCTCTGTTCCTGCCATGTTTTCGCTCTCCCATTGTCCCGGAGATGCCCCGACTACGAAGGAAGTCCAAAAGCTGACCAGCCTGCCAGCCAAACTGACCCCGCCTAGTCCTACATCCCCCACCTGCTCCCTCCCTATTATCCTCCTCCTCTTCGGCCACCTCGTCCTCCTCCCTAGCACAATCGACTCAAATTCTTGCATCTCTCTCGCCCCTTCCTGCATCCCTTGCCAACAGAATGTAGGAGATGGACTACTCAGGGGCCTCACTGAACAACAACCCAGGACCTTTAGCCAATTCCGCATCTGTTTCACACCCAGGCCCTTTGGCCCCTCCCAACTCTTCGTCCACCCAGTCGCTTCAAGACCAGCTTCATGACATCCAATTTCAGATGGATGGTCTGGAAGCCAGTCAAAATTTGCGACAGCAACCCCAATCTCGAGCGGGTTCCAATGCTGACCCAGAATGCGAGTCCGGTGCAGAGCCTGGTATTTGACCTACGTCGGGACATGGACGACCTCTGGTTCCACCTACATATCCTGGACGGCAAAGCCTCTTGACTCCTGCAGTTGTTCTCCACGTTACAAGGTGCTCATCTCCCCGCACCAGAGGTAGCCCAAGCAGAAGCAACATCGGCACCAGTCTTTCCCCTGGAAAATTTGGGCCACGCAGACACAGACTGTAAGGACTAGAGGCTTCCATCATGCCTGAAGCACGTCCAGAAGGAAGAGCACCTGCCATCAGAGATGGAGAACACTATGCAACTGGACCGCACACCACTCCAGGAGGAGCCACCTCCTCCCGAGGACACAACATTTCGCACCTTTTGCATGGTCGCGTCGTCGCACTACAACCCATACCAGTGATTTGTTTTTGTCTGTTGTTTTTTCATGTGCATGCCGACCTTTCATGCATTTTTTCCATGGTTATTATAATTAGGCTATCTACACTTTCTATAGTTCTAGCGCCCACCCTTATGGGCCAGAATTTTGAACTCTTTTTGTATCAATGACAATCTACACTTCAGTTATGAAGCGGTTTGCCTGGCTGAGCTGGTTTTCCCTCAGGGAAGCTCAGTATTTACAGCTTGAAACCATGGAAATTATCTGTACTCCTTCATTTTGACAGACTTTTATACAATCTTACTTATAAAAAAAAAATATTGAATAAAATTAAAAAAATAGCTTATACTATTCATTAACTAAGACATGTTATAGCATTATATAAATTACTTTAAATATCCATATAATGTTATAATATTCTATAGATTTCTCTCTGTCATGTATATCATGGAATTGTTCGCTGCAAAATGTATATGACCGAAGTCTTTCGTGCAAAATGTGTTTCACGTAACACACTGGACATGAAAAGTGTGAACTCGGAACTCCGCCAACCCGCAACTGCGTAATTGTTCAGTACAAAATGTATGAAGTTTTATAGCATTATACAAATTAGTATAAATCTCCATACAATGTTATAATCTTCTATAAATTACTATCTCATGTATATGACAGAATTGTTGGGTACAAAATTCCTATTGTATGCTATTTTTTTGGTCTTCAACGACGTTGATGTTTTAAATGTTCATGTAATTTCCAGAGATATATAACATACATTATTTATTTTATAATAAGTTTGTATAGTTCGCAGGCCCACTTGTCAATTTGTATAGGGCACGAAACAACAAAGGCCCATTTTTGAAACCGATAGCCCGAGAACCCGCGATCCAAAAACTGGCTAAGTATGGAATGACTGCTCTATCCATGCTCTGTAAAACATGTGCAAAGAAAACCAATTTGGCAATGCTATATCTTTTTTGTCCAAGAAAATCGTTAGTTTTAAAGCAAAATAGTTCGACAATGCTAATTTTTTAGTGTTTTTCTCCACGAACCTATATAACGGACCTTATTACTATTCTATTGTATAACTGACATTATTAATTTCTGATAAATTTCTATAGTCCACCACTCCGCCTGTCATTTTGTATATCGCGGAACTGTCGGTCCTATTTGTAGGCCACAGAACATAAAAGGCCAAACTTTGAACCCACCACCCTGAGAACCTGCGATCCAAAAACTGGCTAAGTATGCAATGAGGGCTTCGTGCATGCTCTATAAAATCTCTTCCTCATACTTTATAAAAGTACAAATTTTGTATGTATAAATCTAAATATATACTTTATACAAGTACATATTTTGTATGTATAAAATAACATATTTCATATGTATAAAACTATATATTTACTTTACTATGTTCTACATGCAAACCACATCTACTTCAACTTTTTACCCACGTGTCTCTACTACCTCACATTTACTCCCATCCCAACCTGGCAAGGACACCACTGCCATGCAGCACTTGTTTTATCTTTAATGAATGCATTTTAATTTTTAAAAATTAAACCAAATCAAAATATTAGTGCTCTTATTCAATACTTTAATATTTAAAAAACTAAATCACAAAACAAACTTTTCACTTTGTGAATAGAATGTAAAACGTTCACTTACATTTAACCTATGGAACCTTCTTTCTATAAAGTTTATATGAAGTTATCTGGTTGGGAAGTATTTCACTCACCTACTTGTTTAAGGATAATTGTTATTTATTATTTTATTTACATTTGCATGCCATGGGATGCCTTTGATGTAGGCGAAGATTGGAATCTACAATGGTGCTTCATGAATAGGTATAGTAAGTCGGAGGGCAAAAATGACATTGTAGTGAGAAGGCATCTTGTTTTCCTAATTGTTGATTAGAGTTGTAGACTAGTACAAGGAAATGAAAGGGAAAGGGAAAGGAAACATCGAAGTGAATTGGGGTGGTGACGTTGTTTAAATACCATATAATTTTTTCTTTGATGGAAAATGAATACTTCACAAGGTCCATATTCATTCCACATCTCGCAAAATATTTTCAACAATTTTGTAACTCAAAAACTAAATCGCCCAGTTGCATGCCCACCTGCAACAATCACAAATATGTAATCGACTTTTCCAAAGAAAAATGGAAGAGGAAGAAGAGACATGTAAAAATATTAAAGTTATGTTTCTTATTAATCCGCCCTACAAGATAAAATCTCAATAACATTGATATAAAGTGCACAATCAACTAGTAGTTGTTGATCTGGACTTTCCTAAAAAACAAAACATCATTTGCTTAAGTTATGGGAAGAAAAAGTCACAATTGTAAGCTACAAAATAAACTCTCCTAAAAGTCATAACATCATCTGCTTACATTGTGGGCAGAAAAAGTCATAATTCTAAGCTACAAAATAAACTCATGAATTGTAAAAACAAAATGAACTCATTATTCATGACTTATTGATCAATTTGCAAAAAAGAGTATTATGGATGTAATTCTAAGCTACAAAATAAACACATTAATTGTAAGCTACAAAATAAACTCATTATTCAGGACTTATTGCTCAATTTAAAAAAAAAGAAAAAAGAAAAAAAAGATTACTTTGGATGTGTTTTGGGCCATAAATTTGACAAAAGGCAAACAAGTATTCCGTGTGCATTTTGGAGGGTTCGAGAAATATATGATACTTAGCTCTTAAGTCCCTCTCAGGATGGTCATGTGTTGAGAAGAGGGTGAAAAAACTCTCCATCGTTCAGTCTCAGTTCGAATCAAACTTACTCCGTCTAAAACACAAGGACGATATAATTAGAATTTGATAGGGAAAATCAATGCATTCAATGATGCAGGCTACCTTTTCTGACTGGCAAAAAGAGTCAGGAAATGGCAGGGATGAGAACGATTGGATGGTGCTACAAGTCAGAGTCCGGTGTTTGAAACCTCGCGATAGACGCTCTGTGTAGACTGAAAATCCATGCTCGCCAACCTAGTTCTCTGTCACCTCGGCAAGTATGACAAGAATAACAAGAATTTTGTCATCGGAATCGACAGGGATGGCCAGAGGTTTTCCTTCATCTTGAATTATCTCCACAGCGACACCATGTAGCTCTAGGACATCGGTGTCCTATGAGAGCTCCAGGAGGAGGTTGAGTTCTTCTACCTCGCCAAGATCATCACCCTCTGCGAGGAGGAAATTCAGTGGATCGAGGAAGCAAAAGAGGCGATGTGGAGGAAAATGTTGAAATTTTGAAGGAGGAGATCAAGAAGTTCCTCGACGAGGCGATTCTCACAAGGTGTCTTCCTTTACTTAGTTGTTTGTGTCTTGTAATTCAGGGTTTTGATTTAGTTTGTTGCTCACGTATTTGAAGCGTGGAGGATGCATCCATTGAGAAAAAAATATGACTAAAAATGACTTCATGAAAAGTAAGAGAGCTCTCACTGACTTCATGAAAAGGAATAGAGCTCTTACCATTTTCAAAACACTTGAGGGCCGTGGAGTCCAAATTTTGGGGCCATTCCAGTGATAAAGAGTTCAATTATTGAGGGTGCAACTCGATTGTTGAAAATGGTGGCCTGATAAAGGCCAATCCATATACAGGTCACTCTATGCATTAACAATGACAATACATTGCATCTCCCACTGTGTCAATGGAGACATTGGCGGTGATGTTCATCTACCCATTAACAAATGCAATACATAGCATTGTTCATTGTGCTTGTGGAGAAAATGGCGGTGATATTCATATATGCATTAACGGATACAATACAATGCATTGTTCAATGTGTTGATGGAGACAATGGCGGCGATGTCCATTAAATGGAACAAATGAAATTAACCATAGAAAACATTGCACACTGCAGATAGCTGGCAGGTCTAGTGTAAATATTACGATGTGTGGCCTTATGGTATAGGCTTCGAACCGACGACGAAGACCTATCAAGGAACTCTCCCTTATAAAACACCTTTGGCGTAATAATAACTAGCACATCCACATAATAAGTGGATGGTGAACGCCGATAGGAATCAACTATCTTTAATTACCATCAGTTCACCATTATTCATTTTTTTTTCATATACAAATTATTTTAATATGGAAAATGTAATAAATACATAAACAATGGTGTTTTCTAACTGTTCTAGGAAATGACTTTTTTCCCTGGAATCTGGCAATATATATCTGCACAAAATCATTATTTTGTGTTGTTTAAAATCCATTTTTGAATGCAAAAATATAGTCATCATGTTAAAAAAAAACTGGAGACTCGGATTATACAAAAATAATCACGCAAATCCGCAGATCTAACAATTTTTTACCGGATTTTAGGAAAATATCCTCGAAAAATATAGTCGAATAAAAATCATTTCAAACGTTTAGATTATAGCCATAAACACTAACTACCCATTAATAACAATATGGTTAATATAAAAATCTAATAAATACATAAAAATCAAAAACTATGGCTCATTAATTATATATATATCCATTAAAAAATATAAATTTATAATTTATTATATAAAATTTAAATTTATAATTTCAAATTTATTATATAAAATTTAAATTTATAGATTTAAAATTTATTAATTCTTACAAATTTAAATTAAATTAATCTATATTATATAAGTCACTCCCAAATTTAAAACAATGTGTCAATCACATTATAGAGATAGCACAGACTATCTACTATCGGCAAGCATCGAGCTTCTTCAGAGGGTTAACCCATATTGAATTTCCATTTGTGGCAACTGTTGAAAATGATTATAATTTAAATTTTTATATTTGTTCCATACTAGGGACTGAGAAAATTGATTAAGATGATTCGTATATAGATCTCCATGTTAGTTTATCAAACATGGCTCTTTCAAGGCTCTGCAGGTGTATCTTTTTCATTATGGTGATGAGTATATATTTCTATAAAACATAGAAAGAATAACAAGTGGAATTTAGGACAAATATTAAGCACTAATTTGTAAAGTTCATAAGGAGAATGTAGAGAGCATAAAAAGGGCTACCCAATTCCTAAGAAAAGGTTGAACAATTAGTAGTGTAACAAGCTTGCCCTTTTTTTTAGGAATCAGTTTCACTAGATTTTTGATCTTTTAATTATCTTCAACCACCTAAAAACCAAGGGATCCTTCAATTTATTTTTAGAATATAATTGCAGAAAAAGAGGCAAAATCCCAGCGTTCAAGAAAAAGATAAAAAGGCAGCAAAAGAGACGTTCAAAGGGTTGGAATTTTAGTATCCTGGAGGTTGAAACTTCACTAAAGCCCAATAGACCATTGTATTTATTGAAAACCCATGAACCTAACTAAAAGATTCACTACTCCTTTTGCATAATTTGTTCTCTTCCATTTATTGTCTTTCTCTTTCTCTTTCATAACTCTTTTTCTTCTAACTCAAATGTGTAACCTATTGAAGTGTTTTATGTTAACAATTAATGGATAAGTTGGGTATAGTTTCTTTATGGTTGTTGCTACTACATGAAGTCTTTGCACATTTATAAACAATTTATGATATCCAATATCATATTATAAAGAGTTAGGTAACTATGAATGGAAGATGACATCCATGAAATATATTAACTTTAAAAAGGGAAAATAAAAAAAGTGAGTAATAACCATACACAACCCACTGTAGTTTAAGAAACAAAACTTTTTTTTCGAACATATACTCTGGATTATGTTTATTATGTTTATTAATTTTAATTATTTATTTTGTGGGAAGCAAACATATATGTTGTACAATTTGTTAGTATATAATTATTTAATATAAACTTTATAAATTTAATTAAATATTTAAATATTATTATTTGTGTAATAAAAATGATGTTAATTTATAAAATTTAATTAAATATTTAAATATTATTATTTGTGTAATAAAAATGATGTTAATATATAATTATTTAAAATAAACTTTACAAACTTAATAAATATTTAAATATTATTATTTGTGTAACAAAAACGACAAATAATAAATAGAATTTATGTTTTGGAAAATTTATATCGAATCAAATTTAATAATTATAATTTTTTTTATTTAATAAATAATAATAAAAATTAAATATAAAAATAGTATACAATATTTTATATATTAATATTAAACTAAAATTTCAAAAATAAAAATATTAATATTAAACTAAAATTTAAAAATATATAGATGCAAATGTAGATTGCAATGACAATTATAGTGGGATCGAGAGATGTTGTATGAATGGAGCAAGGACGGAGAGAAGGTTAGGGTTTCTGCAGATCTAGCTAGGTAGGTGGACAAGTGTTTTCATTTAAGTGCAGGAGGTCTCAAAATGAATTAGTATCTATCATTGGTAGATTATATACTGCACATTGAGTTTTTCTTACGATTAAATTTCTCTGCATTGTAAGTGTTCGAGCAACCATCATTGTTACCGGACAGTCATTTTATTCAATGAATTGTTGGAAAGATTAACTCGTTGATTGTTTCTTAAATTGGAGGCTTGCATATATACATGAGAAGGGTGAGCCAAAGGTTGTTCACAATGACATCAAGACCAACAACATCTTAATGGACAATGAGTCCAATGGTAAGGTCTCATGTTTTGTATTAGCAAAGTTATTTAGACCATAAGAAAATCACATTATGACTAGAGTAATGGGCACTTTTGGGTTCTCTCTCGGGTACCAATACTCAAGAAATAAAATATTTTTGTTGAAAGTTCTTTTCACAATTGTTTTTGTACACATGGTATCTTCTTTTTGTTCCATGTTCAGGGTAACATTTGGGAATGCCCACTTTAGAAAGTATAATTAGAATTTTATGTTCTCCTTGCCTATTAATGCTAGAAAGTGTATGCATGGCTCATCTTTAGTCTAGGTATTATTATTCAATTTCTGAGATTTAGAACCTGCACTTCTTTCGTGTGGAATTTCATCTATATGGGAATTTCCTTGTGAGGAGATTCATACATCTATGTGACACACTTTACAAATAAAATTTTCCCATAATAGTAAATGGTAAATATCATTGTTTATAATCTTTCATGTTGCCTCCAAACCACCAGTAGAACATTTTCAAATGTTGCAAAAATTCGATTCAAACCTTTAGCATTTAGGGTTTCCAACTATTTCCTACCATTTAATTTATTTGCTAAAAAATCTAACTACTATTCATCTTCTGGTAAATTTATGGATCATTTTTGTGATATAAAACATGCCCAAATATGCAATTTCCCTAGTGGCAGGGACCAGGTGAATAGGCAAGGTAGATGATAATATGTTTATTTTTCCCTCTATTGTTGAGTTGTATGGAGTGCTTTATCTCACTTAAAACAAGCACCCAGAAGCCACTGAAAACAAATAATAATTTAATATTTTTTCTTATTTTGAATTGCATATAATTACTACATTCAAATATTAAGAGATTGAATTTTTTTTTTTAATGAAGAAGAAGAAACATATTCACTAGAATAGATTTTAAATACCATAATTTTGATCTAAATAACTTTTTTAATTTATATTAAGAATTTTTAATTAATTTGATTGTAATGATGAACATCTGGCCAAAAGGATGTCAAACCAACAATTTCTCTTCTTTATATTAAGAAATTTATTTTGAAAAAAAAAAAGAAAGGAAAAATACTAAGTCATGTTCACATAATAGATATGAAGAGAAACATTTACAAAATAAAACAGGGAGAGTTAAAACATATCAAATTAATTTATAATTAAAAAAATTAAATCAACATATATATAGTTTGTTAGTATGTTTGTGACCAAATTAATTTATAATTAAAAAAATTAAATCAACATATATATATAGTTTGTTAGTATGTTTGTGACCCGTGAGATTAGCCACGCAAAAACATCTAAACCATCAAATCAAGTGAGATCACACTCTACGATTTTTGATGACTCCTCCCAATAACAATGGATTTTAAACCTGAATTGCCACACACAATAAAATTTATATATTTTTTATTAAAATTATGATAATTTAAGAATATTTTTCTTAAAAAATTTAAAACATAAAAATAAAAAATTTAAATAAATTAAATAAAAAAATAAAATTATTTATTTTTAAATTAATAAATCAAATTCAATTTAAGTCAACATTAACTATTTTAATTATCATCTTAACAATAATAAAGTATCTCCTTTTAATGTAATATTAATATTTCGCTATACATGTAAAATGATGAAATAAAATGATTACCATTTCATGATAGAATCCATCATCTTCCTTAACTTTATCTAACAACACATGATCATTCGCAAGCCTTTGAAATTTTCTCTTTGTCTTCCTAAAAGACATCATTTGGGTTAATCTAGTTTCCCATTGAAATAATTATAAGAAGAGCCACTGATTCTCTATTCATACGAGAGCAAAGATGGAATATATCGCATATGTTTTCTAAATATAAATTTAATAATTGTTTTTTTTTCTTAAAATTTAAAACTTGTTTTAAAAAATGGTTGATCTATTTTTAATTTTGTGGTATATTTTGGAATTTTTTTATCAAACCCATTTTTTTTTAAGTTGATATTATTTTTTAACAGTTTCTGCTTATTTTATAAAATTGATTTATTTATTTATGATTTTTTAAAACTAATTTTTAAATATATATAAAAAAAAATTAAAACTAAAATTAATTACAGATTTTAAAAAATTTAAAGCAAAAATACTTTAAAAAGAAGTAAGGTCTCTTTTCAAAAGAGTAATGTCTATTTTAAAATAGTTATTTGTATTATGGAGAATCCATCTCGGAAGAATCATTATAATTTTTATTTTTATTTCATATTATACTTTTTATTTTATATTATAATTTTTATTTTCTTTTCATATCAGGTTAGGTTTCATTATTTATATGTAAATTGCGATATTAAAATTTTACGATTATTAATGATAATAGTTTTATTATTTTTTCAGACTATCTCTACCAAAATGTTATACAAAAAATTAAATTTTTTAGACTAATTTTCAGGGGTATTTTTATAGAATTTGAATGAGAACTTTTCAAAGTTTTTGTTTTTTATTGGTAGTTGTTGATCCACATTCATTGATCAACGTTAGTACGTACATATCCATAAGTAGTCTTCTTCCTTTCCTTCCTATCCTCGTCGTATTTTCTCTATTTAATCCTTTCAATGTGGGTTGCGGATTAGGCTACTATCAAATCCCCAAGTCCACAAACTCGCAAGCCCATGTAACCAACCCATTGTAGAAGACCAACCCATTCTTGTCTCACAAATTCTCATGTCTTGTGTCTCCCAGTCGCTTAACACTCAGAATGACCCTTCTACCTCTACGTCCTCCAAATCACGCCCTTTACCTTTTTACATAGAGTCATTTCTTTGAATGCGGATGCAGGGAAAATTTCCTCTCCACTTACTTTTTCCCTCATGTCGCGTGTCTCATGATCCCATGTTCTACAAAATGACCCATTCACTTTCGTGACCCGCATAATGCCCTCTTCTCATACTTAGTCTATTTTCTTATTGTGGATGCAGGATTCATCCCCTTCTTACCTTTTTCATTTCCCATGTCTTGTTGCTTGCATCCTACAATCTCGCATTCACCATATTGCACTCTCCATTCCCTTTTTCACACTTCCATACTTAACCATTTTCCATCTTCCATGACATCACATCACCATCTCCTGAACACATTTATTTCCCCCAACCATGTCAGCCGCTACTTGTGAACATAATACAGTTATTAAAGTGGTGAAGATTTCATAAAGATTTGTAATAAATTGATGCAGCAGCATCACTCCACCTCAGCACGCACCAACTGATTAGCATGATTGGTGCACATTTAAGAAAGGGAGAGGTGTCGCCCTCTCATTTTTCCTTCGAAAGTTTAAAATGTGATTAAGGCAATAAATGTTGACAAGTTGGAAGAGCCAAGTTGTGCTCTCGCACAAGTTGTAGATGAGGTCGCCATTAAGTGGTTGACGGTAGGAGGGATCTATATCCGATTCGGATCAGATTTCCATCATTGTAATCTATCTCATTAGTCAGGAGTTTTGAATGGTGATTAGACACCACTATCTTAGCTTGGAGGGAAGCTCATCGAGCCCCTCTTGTACAAACCTTTGTATTGTTTCCCAGTAGAGGTTGTAGAAGATAGAAGTAGATAGGAGAGAGTGGAGTTGGAGGATTGTTGAGAGCCGAGACTTAGCCATAAGTCAGGTCTCACATATTGTAATGGGCATTCTACCATTAATAGAAAGTAACAGATTTTCCTGTTTATCAATTTATGTGTAATGGATGTTTAGTTTTGAATGTCATTTGTATGAATTTATACTGTAGATGTATGTTAGAAATCGTCTGCAAGGATAAAGTTATAATATTCTATTTTGAGTGTGTTGAATTAGTTATGGTTCTCTAGGCTAAGTGCAAGGAGTTTGTGACAGAGAGTTGAGACTCTATAAGCCAACCCAAGGAGTGTGTGTCTGAACTCATTCAAGTCAGAAGAGAAGTTGCCAGGAGGGCACACCGGGATAATTCACAAACTCGGAGGGGAATTTCAAGGTTGTTGAATACCTTGGAAAGAAAGGTTGTCTGCGAGGAAGCGCAACGCAGAGTTACTGAACACTCTGTAAAACTCTGCGAGGAGGGCATTGAGCTATTGTGAGTGCACACAGGAGCAACACATTCGGGAGTGTTGGAGACATTGAGACAACCCTGGGGTTGTTGAACACTCTAAGGAAGGAAGGCTTTGCAAGCGTGCATCATTCGATTAAAGGATATTCATTAATACTTATGGAAGGGCTCAGGGAGAAGTCGTCAGAAGGTTTAAACGAGTGCAAGCAGTGTGCCAAGGATAAAGTAAGTTCATCTTACAAGATCAGGAGGAAGAGTGTGGAGTCGTCAGAGAGAGCACTGGAAATTCCGCAAAAGGACACAGGAGAATTGAGAACCTCGAAGGTTTCAAGCCGAAAAAAATCTCAAAAGAACTAGCACAGAACTTTGCAAGGAGTGCAGAAGAAGGGTCGAGAACAGTCTAAGTCTCCGGTGGAAAAAGTGTTAAGTGTGTGCACAGGATGAAGGAATCGCGAAGTCCCGAAGTGTGAAGGACGCATCGAAGTCCCGAGGACAGCTTAATCTTCCATCGTCAGGAGGATACAGGTGGAAAGAGATCATGAGATCCTGGAGTTAGAGCTTCGAGAGGTTTTCCAAGAGCAAACAGAATTATTCGTGGAGTCACAAAGAGCGGTTTGAATCCAAATCGTTGGATCTGAAGGGGACGCGTGGAAGAAATCCGCACGATTTGGAGGAGTAGTACTCCGGGAGATATCGGAGGAGGATAGTGAGAAACTCCCGAAGGCCGAATAGATTGCAGTCATCAATCTGAAGGAGGGATGGGGACTGTTGATCCTCGCGCCATTTAAGTTCGTCGATTCGGAGTTCGGGAACACAGGAGTTGGTCGTTGTGGAACAAGCCGAAGCCCGAAACCCGAAGCACTTTTGTGGTAGAGCCCTGGGACACAGCCCGAGGTCATAAGATAAAAAGGTCTTGACACAGAGAACTAGTGTCGTCGCCAACTTTCTTCGAAGGACCAAGAAGAGAGCCACGGGGTTAAGTGGACCCGCACTTTGAAGAAAGAGGAACATGTGATAAAGCATATTGGGTTCCAGCAAGGAACTGAAGATTCAATTCAACTTAGGTGTTTGAACGATCCAAGACCAGGAGTCCATGTAGTCCTAAGGAGGGGAGGGGGTCTGCGCCAGAGTGGTATCAGAGCTTGAATTCGCCTGTAGACAGTACGTGAAGAGAGACAGAGTGAGATGCTCTGTAGAAATTGTTTCCAGGTGCGCAGCAAATGGTAAACATCCAAGTAGGATGCAAGAGAAGTAAGATGGTCACTAGAGGTCATAAGCATGGTTGAGGAGAAGATTGCCTGCAGAGAAGAAAAGCGGAGATGGACAAGGAGATCAGTGAAATCCGAGTGGAGATGGAAAAGCTAGCATTTAAGATGCAGAAGGAGGAAAAGGTATGTTAGAGATACGAGTGGCTTTTGAAAAGGACATCTAAGTGGCATGTTTGGAAGTTGTTGGCCAGGAGGCAGCAACAGGTGTTAAAAAGGTTGCTGAGATATGTCGAAAACCTCAGTGACAAGGGAAAGAGATTTGGAAGAGGTCTAGCAGGGTATCAGGTGGGCAATGAGAAGGGATCAGTTGATCTCGTAAACTGCCAGGAGGGCAAAGGAGACATCCCGATTTTCCAGGTGGGAAAGGGAGAAGAGATGAGATCAGCTGAGAGTTCATGTCAGTAAGGGGTGTTGGCAGAAGGAGGGGAGGCGGAAGAAAGGCCTCATCCATATGAAGATTCATGTGAAACTGCGAGCCGCATGAATGAGGATGATGACAAATTTAAAACTTTTGTCACAAAGGAGAAAGGTCAGAGGAGTCTTCTGATCATTGGGGGAATCTAGATATTCCTTCCAAGCAACCGAGAAGATGTTAGCACAAGTGTTGTAAATGTAACGGAAGGACAGCAAGTTGAGATTGTCATGGAGGAGAAGGAGCGAATGTTGAAGTCTACCCAAACAAAAGAGGAGCACCCAGTTGAGTCACTCACTTAGTGGGAGTTGGAATTGAAGATGATGGAGGATTGGTTGGACAATTCAAAACCAGGAGGTGGCTTCCATGAGATAGCCATGCTAGAAAAGACATGCCAGCACGAGTTACAGCTCGTGGAAGCTGGAATGGGACCATCCAAATAACTGACAAGAGTTAGTCTATCAGAAGAGGTAGTTGAACAACATTTCAGTGGTGAGACTGTGGAATTGGAGTTTGCGGCAAAGTGGCCAGTTAGCGCCATGGAAGATGAAAACAGTGTGGGTGATCAGGATGATCTACCCTTAGAGCAGCATTAAGAGTTGCAGACGAGTAGACTGCATAACGAAAGCCAGCCAGGGGAGCAGCTGGAAGAAGCCATAGATGAGATAAGGAGGTTGTTGGTGAAGTCAGCGGAAGAAGCGGTTAGCAAAGAGAAGATGGACAAAGGAGAACCTACATGCATAGTAGGAGAAATGCAAATGCAGTAGCAGCGAAGCAGAGGAGCAGGATAACGGCTCCAAGAGAAATTTTGGGATCCAGGAGGATTTCAACATAGTAGGGAAGCTAATGAGTAGGATATCATGAATTTTCGTAGCCATGGAGTATGATGTAGGAGCATCGCTCCACCTCAGCATGTGCCAGTTGATTAGCATGATTGGTGTGCATTTAATAAAGGGATAGGCGTCGCCCTCTCATTTTTCCTTCGAAAGTTTAAAATGTGATTAAGGCAATAAATGTTGACAAGTTGGAAGAGCCAAGTTGTGCTCTCACACAAACTATATATGAGGTCGCCATTAAGTGCCTGACGATAGGAGGGATCTCTATCTGATTCGGATCAGATTTCCATCATTGTAATCTTCCTCATTAGTCAGGCGTTTTGAATGGTGATTAGACACCACTAGCTTAGCTTGGAGGGAATCTCACTGAGCCCCTCTTGTACAAATCTTTGTATTGTTTCCCAATAGAGGTTGTAGAATATAGAATTAGATAGGAGAGAGTGGAGTTGGAGGATTTTTGAGAGCCGAGACTCATCCATAAGTCAAATCTCACATATTGTAATGGGCATTCTACCATTAATAGAAAGTAACAGATTTTCTTGTTTATCGGTTTTTGTGTAATGGGTGTTTAGTTTTGAATGTCATTTGTATGAGTTTATACTGTAGATGTATGTTAGAAATCATCTCCAGGGATAGAATTATAATCTTCTATCTGTGAGTGTGTTGAATTAGTTTTGGTTCTCTAGGCTAAGTGCAAGGAGTGCGCGACAAAGAGTTGAGACTCTGTAAGCCAATGGTAGGAGTGTGTGTCTAAACTCATTCGAGTCAGAAGAGAAGTTGTCAGGAGGGAACATCAGGATAATTCACAGACTCGGAGGGGAATTTCAAGGGTGTTGAATACCTTGGAAACAAAGGTTGTGTGGGAGGAAGCGCAGCGCAGAGTTACTGAACACTCTGTAAAAATCTGCTAGGAGGGCATTGAGCTAGTGCGATTGCGCACAGGAGAAATACATTCTGGAGTGTTGGAGACATTGAGATAACCCTAGGGTTTTTTAACACTCTAAGGAAGGAAGGCTTTGCAAGTGTGCATCATCCGAGGAAAGGAGATGCCCTAATACTTCTGGAAGGGCTCGGGGAGAAGCTGTCAGAAGGTTTAAATGAATGCAAGGAGTGCACCAAGGATAAAGTAAGTTCATCTTACAAGCTCGAGAGGAAGAGAGTGGAGTTTCCAAAGAGAGGAGAATTGAGAACCTTGAAGGTTTCAAGCCGAGCAAAATCTCAGAAGAACTAGCGCAGAAATCTGCAAGGAGTGCAGAAGAAAGGCCGAGAACAGTCTAAGTATCGATCGGAAAAAGTGTTAAGTGTGTGCACAGGAGGAAGGACTCGTGAAGTCCTGAAGTGTGAAGGATGATCTGAAGTCTCGAAGACCATTGAATCATCTATCGTCAGGAGGAGACATGTGTCAAGAGATCAGGAGGTCCGAAAGTTAGAGCTCCAAGAGGTTTGCCAACAGAAAATAGAATTCTTTCTGGAGTCGCAAAGAGCGGTTTGAATCCATACCGTTGGATCTGGAGGGGACACGTGGAATAAATCCACACGATTTGGAGGAGGAGTAGTACTTTGAGAGATATTGGAGGAGGATAGCAAGAGACTCTTGAAGGTTGGAGTCTAAATAGATCGCAGTCGTCGATCTGAAAGAGGGACGGGGACCATTGATCCTCTCACCATTTGAGTTAGCCGATTCAGAGTTCGAGTTGGTCGTTGTGGAACAAGTTGAAGCCCGAAACTCGAAGCACTTTTGTGGTTGAGCCCCAGGACACAGCCCAAGGTCATAAGATAAAAAGGGTCTGGCATAGAGAACTAGTGTCGCCGCCAACTTTCTTCAAAGGACCAAGAAGAGAGTTGTGGGGTTAAGGGGACTAGCACTTTGAAGAAAGAGGGACACGTGATAAAGCATATTGGGTTCCAACAAGGAGCCGAAGAGTCAATTCGAATCAGGTGTTTGAATGATCCAAGACCAGGAGGTCACGTAGTCCCAAGGAGGGAAGGGGGTCTACACCATAAATTCTAAATCTTATCGTGCAAGTCGATAAATTTGAAATAAGAGTTATGGTGGCTAATAATCAAGGCAATATGTGGTAAATTTAACAAGGGATTAATATGCCATGTGTTGTAAAAAGGTTATATCGACAGTCACTTATTGGTAAGAATAGAAAGCAGTGTAAATTATGTCAAGTAGGAGAAATGATTTGTATTGTGTAGATACATTAAACACTCTTGGACATGAAGACCACAAGTTCCAGTGGTCGCAAGCTTACAAATGGTACAAGGCCCTTACTCCCGCTATGAAGGAAACAAACTAAGTTTGGATCTCATGCATAACATTGGTTGGTTGTGTACCTGAGGTGACGAATTTCAAGGAGCCAGTTCTTTGATGTGCAGACAAAATTGATATAGAAAGAAGAATAATTCAAATTCAGGGGAAGCAACCCATCTCTTTGGCTCCTTCAGTTTTCACGAGAATGATATGACTCCTAAAACCCACCATGTAGTTCACAAATGAGGAAGCCAATGAATTTCTTAAGGAACGTAGAGGAGGAGTAGAGCTCCTCGAGAAATATCTAGCCAACCCAAGAGCTAATACCAATGTCGCTAAGATTGAGGTAAGTTCTTTAAAATACTCCTACAAAGAAATTGCCTAGTTGTTTGTCCGTATAATTGGACTAGAGTCCATGACCTCTATGCCGAAAAATGTGGTTTATATTCTTCACTTTGTTATGAATGAGGACGCCCTAATTGATTGGGGCCAGATTATTTCAAATGAAATTTTATTTCAACTACGGGGTTTGAAAAGAACCTGAAAAATCTATATGACTTCTTATTTGATATTTTCCATAGCCTATTGCCACATCTTCGAAGACTTTCTAAGGGAAACGAATGTTGACTTCAAGGTGGAACCAATCTCTGTCTGGTATCTAGCCTTATAGAGACACAAGGCTCAATATAAGTTCTACCTGATCCACACCAATTTTATTTATGAATTCAAAAAAGTAATCTTTGGTATTAACACATCAAGACTGTCACTTGAGGCTGCTTCATTTCTCACAGAGAAAGAAATTTTTTATACAACGAAGGATTTCAATGTTCTAAGATTCTTCGGTTTCCAAGAGAAACCCTTTTTTCTCCCCTTCTATGTATCTGATAAACACTTTTTCATAGAAGTGTGCAGACAGTACAAGTATTGGGAACACTTATTTAATGAAAAAAGGAAGAAGCAGTTTGTTCCATTGCCTTAGAGGGTTGGAAAAGTTGTTTTCAAGCATATTTCTCACTTGGATGAATTTGCAGGACACTTTGACCAACTTGTTTTCAAGGAAGTTCAATGTATCAATGGTTTCAACCCTAATGACCTATTTTCTGCACACATGTTCCTGGTGGGATATTCTTCTTATTTTTGTAAATTTGAACAGTTCAAGGAAGGGGGAGGAGACAATCAAAATATCCCCGAGACCTTAGTTAATAAACCCCGAAATGATATAGAAGAATTCACTAGAATTAATGAGTGTTATAGACAAAAGGGAAAAGTAGTAACAAATAAAATCCCCAATTCACCAAGTGTTTCACAAAGAATTACTCCAGCTAAAAAAAAACCAAGAAGTAGCGGTCTGGAATGAAGAAAAATATGTATCGAAAATTCAGATGATGGTGAAAAAAACCCTACAAAGAAAAATATGGGAAATCCCATGTTGTGCATACTTCTGCGAAAAGAAAGAGGGAGACTCAAAAACCAAAATTGGAAATACCTAAAATTGAAGAGATTCCTTGAGTTATCGATGTAGATGAAGTTATCAAACAACCCAGCTGATCAGAACAACGATTGTTGGAAACCCAAGAAATTGTTGAAGCTCTGGTTACCCAAGAACCAGAGATATTTGAAGAAGAATTTGTAAAAGCTTCACCACTCAGCCTACTAGAAAAAATCCAAAAAAATCTTAATAGAGAAGGTTAATATGAAAAATAAGAAAGTGTCTAAAAAATGGAAATCATAAATTGATTTCCATGGGGTTACACCCTCAAAAAGTGTACAGTTTCATAAGGAAACCGGAGAAGCATTGAAATAATTCATTTGTGATATGGAGAAAGAAAATTTAATTCTAAAATAAAAAATAAAGGAATTAGAGAAAGCTCTAATTCTGAAAACATTGTTTGCTAAGCCATTAATTGCAATTCAACTAACACTTACCATTGAGGACATCCCGCAAAGGAACAATAAGTTGAAAGGTTCCTCCAATCTGTTGTTGGTTGTGAGAAAATATGTTGGAGATGGAATTCAAAAAATAATAGACCTAATCCATGAAATCTAGGAGCTAGCACAGGGTTCTACAAATTTTTCAATGAGGATTATGCATTTAATAGAATATCTCCAAAAGAATCTAGATAATGACGAAGGTTTTTACGAGGAGGTTGTGGGAACGTTTGCGACAAAAGTTTCAAGTCTAAGTGACACCCACCGAAGAGAACACAACCTTCCATCTAGTATCTGAATGAAGTAAATTAATGCATGTTGGATAACAAAAATTAAAAGTTTAACAAAAATGTTGTTTGAACTAGATGTTATGAAAATCAAGAAAGGTGATCTTTTTCTAAAACTTGTTCATATTACAAAGGAACTTGATGGCCCAAATTTGTTAATAGATACCATACTCATCTCTAAAGAAAAACTATTGATCCAGGTGGATATCAGTGGCCACCCACCTATTCCATGGGCTCAAAAAATAGTTTTCCAGCTTGGCAATTTTTCGGCAATTTTTTAGGTTCCAAACTTTCAGGGCCGTTTTGAGGCCCTAAATGACGTTTTTTGGGGATTTGGGTCCCAGGTGACTGCTAGTAACACTAACTTGGGCCAATCGAAAATCGTTCTTCTCAATTAGACCTTTCCAATGGTGTATCGAGCACCCTAAATGAAGATTGTATGAAAAAGTTACGCCCCTGGGAAGTTGACGTATCAACTACCCCCATCGGGGCCCACAAACCTTTTGGATTTTCATCTTCTAGGGATAGAGTTTTGGATTTTATTTATGTTGAAGAGGCCTTTGGAGCCTCATTATAATGATCGTATTCTTGTGAATGCGAGTAGCTATCACATCTCTTCTCAGAGATAAGCTGCCACCATTCTAGCGAGTCTTTCACTCTGTACTTTTACATTCTCTGTACATTTCTTTCATTAAAAGAAATCGTGTAATATTGTATTTCTCTATTTATGGAAATATTTATGTGTATTTCATTATAGTATCTATGCTTTCATTTCGTTCTCAAAAATAATATGGATCAGTGGTATCAGAGAAGGTTGTTCTTGATCATTTTTTAGTGCATGTCCCCAACGAGGTCTGAGTATAGCAAGTTGGGTCTCAAGCTTGTCTCTGTTGAAGACAATCACTCTCGCATGCCCAAGAAATTGTCCATGGTGGAAGAAAAGGCAAATGACAAAGTAGATGATTCTATTAATATGTTGCTTGAGCAAGCTCTCACGCGACAAAGGGACGAAATGATGGAGACTTTTGCCCACATCCTTCAACGTCTGTCGATAGCAGCAAGCGCATCTTCATCAAGCAGCCACTTTGGAGGCACCTCACCTTTCAAGGTACAAGTCAATTTTGATATTCCTATATTTGAAGGTCAGATAGATGTGGATGCCCTAGACCAATGGTTAAATCTGTTCGAAGGTTATTTCTTTGTTCACAATTTTTTCGACAGAGAAAAGATCACCTTCGCACTCTTTAAATATCTTCTACATGTCAAGCATTGGTGGGAACTCTACTAGGAGAAAAGTTCCACAAAGGATTCTAGAATATATGGGGCCGAGCCCACCTGGGAT